>JAKSZP010010654.1:0-169719 GCA_022478985.1 Massospora cicadina
AAATGGTCAGGGGGTAATAGAAGGAATTTGACCAATGAAAGAATTCCTGACTCTCTCATGCACAGGTTGGGGCATAAATGTTGACAATAGCGTGCACCACATCAGCCCACGAGAATGTAACAATGATGACTCAGCTGTTGAGGAAGGATTCCAATAATAAAAATTTGAAAAAATTGTTTTTCTGAACTAGCACCCCACAGTGCTCCAACCAGAAGGATAGGGATGGGAGGAGCATGGTTTTTCAAGCATCCTTGGAACCTCGTGGACAGTGGGACTCCTGGATGGCCAGGATGTCCATGGGTAAATTTTTTTGCAAAAAACTCAGTTTCCTAGCCTGGGACGGCGAGGCCTTGAGTCCAGAGATATTCAATGTCCCTAAAGTGAAGGTTTCACCCATTGCACCTTAGGTGTGATGGGGGTGGGCACCCAGGCCCGCTAGCCTCCTCTGGATCCCGACAGGCCTTCACAGCAGTGCAGGTGTTTGCAGCAACACTATCAGTAGTTTTATTAATTTTAGCAGACAGGTTTGCGTTGACTTTTGCCTTCACTTTTTGTTTCCCAACGTTGAACAAATTTTTTATGGTGCAGATGAGTTTGGTGCACCAACGTTTGGGTCAAAAGAATTTTCAGGTAGGTTGGAGACCAAGTCAGTTTCAATAGGGGCTTGGTTGTAAAGGTCAGGTGAGATTGAGTTGCCCATTGGATCCTCAGATTGGGTGGCCCAAAAGGCATGGGCTTCCCAATCTGATTGGTTGAGGGATTCCTGAGTTGCTTCCGCCGCAAAGGTTTCGATGTCCTCCTGGTGTTGGGAGTGTGGGATAGCTGAGGCGACTTTGTCCACTTCCTTGGCTGCGGCCCTGCGGGCCTGTTTGGCCTTCTTTCGCTCTTGAGGGGAGATAGGCTTTATTAGTAAGTAGCACCCTTGTGCTCCCCACGGGAAAGCCTCTTTGGTGCTGGTGGATGGTTCATAGTGCGCCTCCCTACTGGCCATGGCCGCCGAGGGGTGCTCTTGGAATGTGATGCCCTCCTTGGTGGGGCATGCATGTGCTTTATGGTTGAATGCGTCACAGTGGGTGCAGATGGGGGTGCGCTGTCCACGGTTACCTGGAAAGGGTGGGTGGTATGCCCTTTAATATTAATATAAGTGGAGTGTGGGATCTGGGTTAGGTCCTTTGCAATCTCCTCAGTTGGATTCAGAACTGCAATGGCTTTGCCAGTGCACAAGTGTGGCATCAGTGTAAAGCGTTGCATCTCAAAGGATTGTATTTCGCCATATATGGTGAGACCATCTTTCATGTGCTGCTCCAGAATGGCACGCTTGACTGTAGTGGGCAAAAAGTCAAACGTGAGGAAAATTTGGTTGGATTTTGTCCATCTGGTGTGTTTAATTTTGACAACCTGTTGCCCTTCAGGGAGGTCAATCACTACGCGCACTGCAGCAGCTTCATCTGCTGCCTCCTTGTTTTTGAAAATGAGGTCCAGCCAACCATGTGACATGGAGTGAGGTGCAATGTACACCACGGTCAGGAAAAGGGTATGCACATCCCCACAAAACTTTTCCCATAAAGCTGTTTGTTGGATATCCAGAAACACCTGGACTCTGTATTCCACTGATGAGAGTGGCTGAGAGTGCGGCGTGTTGATGTACTGGTTGCATCATGCTTGCCCAGTGAGGATTTCTGGGGAAGTAGTGACCGCCAGTTTTTTACTTTTTTCTATTCCGCTAGTTTCTCTGGGGCATTTTTGAACTTGGAGGTCGCGAGCCTACCACCTGTGCCTCTTACTTTACTTGCCCAACTGCTCCATGACATGGGCGCAGACTAATCTCCTCTGTGAGATTATCAAACTAGATTCAGGCTTGAATTGAATAAGTTGCAAAAGTAATTGCAACGAGAGAGATAAGTTTTTAAATACTTTTTTAATACAGGTTCAAGTTTTATGAGGAATAAATAGCATAGTGGTGTGGTTTTTCTTCGCTCTGGGCCGTGTTTGATTTAAACAGGTTAAAAATAGCACAGGCTAAAAATTGGCGTGGTGTATTTGTCTCAAGGTCAAACTGCAACGTTTACTTTTAAGTTAAAGTTCTATAAACTCACTTTTTATTTTCTGAATTGAGAATAATTATTAATAAACACATGATTATATATAATTAACCTAAAGTATGACTATATACTATAGGATTAGGAAAGACTTAAATCATATTTAGATATACTGAATATTGTATTGTGGTTTAGAATGATAACGTGCCAATAAAACTGGCCTCTGAATGTGGTTGCTTCAGCATCCACAACAGTAGGCACAGACTACTAAGCTGAGCCTCATCAAAATTGGGTGGGGGAGATTGGGGGAGAGTCCTTGTCAATGTGGGGTTGGGTTTCTCTAAAAGTTGGAATGGCGCTAGCACCTAAGGTTCCTCTATCCGTGAAGCCATTAAATGTAACCCTTGGGTGTTGTCCACTTTTGGAAACACAAAACCTTCAGATTCCAATATATTTTTAAAAAATAAATAACAAAAGCTGAACTTTTTGGGTACTGTTTTTATTAATAAAAAAATTTAAAACAATAACTCAACATCCTACTTAAGATAGTTTGCTGGTTTTTAAGCTAGTCTGGGGAAAGGGAGGCTGCTAAGCTGAACTGCAATATTGGGGAATGTTTTTAAATCTCGTATTTGTTAATTAATGGTTTCAATACCCAATTTTGCCATAACAGTAATTACTTATGATTTCAAGCTATTCTTTAGATGTTTTCTGACTTCTAAATGTCTGATTTCTCTTTTTTGATTTCAGAATTGGGTGTCTGGTTAAATCTCTGTTTTTGGCCTTTTTTCTAACCTCTGTTTAGATTTGGCTTGCTAGGTAAGCTTTCCACTCTCATATTAACTTCTTGTTGAGCCCCTGTTGAAAACATGAAATTGGGACCATGGCAGATAAATTATTAGATTTTCCAAAATCTGCACAAATTTACTTGAATTTGTTTAATGATAACTTGCAGATTTGGAAACTTGGATGATATTGGGTTGAAGGGTATATGGTAGAAAGGCATGTGTCAGGCAGTTTTTCTTTCTGCTCAATCTCACTTTGAGCGCATTTTATTATTAAAGTATTTATGTTTCCACTGCCAACTGGCCACGCCCATTTTCCAAAAATGACCACAGATCCACCGCCTGCTGCTCCAAATTGGGTTAGAAGTGCTCCACCACCTAGCATTTTCCACCGTGGGGTAAATGCGTTTGAACAGGGCCTGATAGCCCACCATATTCTTCAGGCCGTTTTGTCCCTCCATAGGATTTAGCACTCCACCTGGCGCACATCCACCCTTCTCGCCCCCATCCTCTCGCCCTCCCACGTTCCAACATCCAATTTTGCCTAAGAGACAACTATAGTCATTTGTTCCTATATGCCAACAAGGCAATTATCAAAGTAGCCACAGCTGCATTTGCACCAGTTGCCTTTATTGTTTTCTGCCTATTTAAGGGCTATTTTAATATTGGCTTCCAATCGGAGGAGGATGCTGCAGCAGCAGCATTTAACCTCCTAATATACAAAAAAACTCCTATCCCTACCACATGAACTTGCCTTCCTTCAGACACCACATTGGTGGTGTCTTTCACACCCCTCCCATCTCTGCTACCACCACAGCTGTTATATGACCAGTAGATGGCGGGGCTTCTGGAATATGGGACACAACCCAACCTTGTCTTCACCATTCCTTCTGGAGCTGAGCGCCTTGCTGCACCTCGGGCCACTGCCACCATAATCCCACACCAGCCTTTAAATCCCAACAGATCCCCCCATGCTTGTATTGCCATGGCACCTGAGCATTACTTTTGGGCTTGGGTTGATAATGGTAACCAAATTTGTCCCCTCTGTTTCAGACTTGACCATTCCAATAAATCCTTCCACCAAGCTACTTCCTCTGGTGTGGCCTCTGAACCATATTCGGCAGATGCTGAATGGAGCGTTTTGTTGCCCCTCCCACTCAACATTTTCATTTGATGGGCCATAATTTGGAAATTGGCCTTACCAAACCCACCCACACTATTCCACCCAATTTCACCCACACCAATCAGAAACAGGCCTGGACCACCATTTGAACCCAAGCACCCCATTTGACTTATGCCCACCCAAATTCTCCAGCCACTATTCCTGTAAAATAAAATCCATGAGTCATTGGCTGAGATTGACAAACTAGTTAACGTTGTCACCAATGAGGACTTTGGAAAACCTCTCAGCCTGCTCAATTGTGTTTGGGCCAAAATCTACAATTCTGATTTTAACAAATCCCCATCCCCTAAGCGATTCACTATAAACTCAATGTCATCCCCTACCAAAATGACCATCAGCTCGCCTTAGCAGCGGCCGCCTCACCCTATTTCCCAATCCTATGCAAAGTGGTGGCCCAATCTGTTTATCAATTCCAACAAGGGCTGAGCAAAATTGATTTCCCCCCTGATTTTCCTGAAGCATCACAAGAGGAAATAATCAAAATTGGCCACTGAAGCCACTGATGCGGTCATGCATGTTGTCAGATATTCTCCTTCTTGACTTCTGAAAAAGAATGTTGGAGTCCAATCTGTGAATAAAATTGTGGCTATCAATGATATGAATACCAACGGCGAAAAGACCTTGGCGGATTCTCAGTGGAACACTAGCTAATTGGGAAAATATGATATATACCCAAAATCAGCATGATAAGGTAAGAACCGATAATAGGATTGATCTGACTTCTCAGCCATATTTGAGGTGTTCAATATTGCATGGATCTGAGCCCTCCTGAGGTGAGAAGATTTTACCCATCGATGATTGGGTACAAATTAACCAATCAATACCACTCGTATCTGAACCCTCCTGAGGTGAGAATATTTTACCTGTTGATGATTGGGTGCAAAATAACCAATCATTACCACTCAGATCTGAACCCTCCAGAGGTGAGAAGATTTTACCCACTGGTAATTGGATACAATTTATCAAATCATTACCACATGGGCCAGTTTTGCCACAAAATATTTATCCTTGATCTGATAGGCCAAAAACCTATATTTCCTAATTTGGATGACTCAGCTTTATAATACTTTAGCCTCGAATTCCAATGGCCCCAAGGATTGGAACTAGTTTAAATAGGATATACTAGTATCAAAAAAAGGGCTTTTTCCTGTTTTGCCTCAAACAATTAAAACAAAAAGTAGAAACTTAGTTTTCTTAAGAGTTTAATATTTATTTTAAATATTTCATTGTGAAATCCACCAACAAATAGCACCAGCGAGCATAACCCTTGCTGGATTTCGACCTTTTGGTGCTCACTACAGGGGCACGCCTGTGCACTAAACTGTAGTTACTAACATGGAGGCTGTAAACGTGAGCAGCTCTTCTGGTTCTTCTTTAACTGAATCACGATTAGTTGCTCTTGAGAAGCAACTAGCCAGCTCTTTCTCCCGTCTCAAAAAGCTATATCAACGTCCATTCAAATTACCTATAAAGGACAGATACACCCCGGGTGAAGGAAGCATTGCTTCCTTTTTGTACGTTTATGAAGCTGCGATGGATGGCGCCACTGATAAACATAAAGTTCAGTATATTCTTCCTTGTTTAAGATGCAAAGCCCAAGAGTTGATTGTTCCTCACCTGGATCCACAGCACACCTGGCCAAATGTTAAGAAGGCCTTCTTGGCTGAATTTGGATCCAAGCAGAGCTTATACAGGGAAAAACAGGCTTTCATGCGCCTTACCATGTATGAGGGTGAAACCCTCTTTAGTTTTGCTAAGCGGTTCTATCTCACTGCTCAAAGGTTGGCTACGTCTAACCCGCTTACCCTGAATGATGCTATCGCCGCCATATTAACAGGGTTAGTTTCACAACCCTCTCTCGCCAGGCATATCATATCAGTAAAACGCCACTTTACAACTTTCTGGGATATAAAAGAGGCTTTGTTGGACGTCACCCATATTCCTTTAGGTGAGCTGCGGCCTTTTGAACCGTTGTAAGTGAGGTCACCTGTGCTTATTCTCCCTGCAAAACCTGCTGCTTTGGTGTGACCTAAAACGGAAATCCCTCATTCATGCAAAGCGGAGATCCATACTGTGGTTTCCCCTTCAGCTCAGCCAATAGGTGCGCGCTCTAAGAGTATATCCTCCAGAATTACTGGGGTTGTGAAAATGCCGGTTAAAGCAAAGCTAATTACCCCACCTCTCGTGGCTATCTCCCCCACTTCAATTGCAACCTTGCCCATGGTTGAGAATACCCCTGAGGCCGACTCTGAGGGGGGTTATGATGACGTTGGGTACTACTTATTGGGAGCACCCGCGGAAGTGGAGGTCCCTGATCGCCTAAACGCCGAGGGAGTAGATGAAACCACCATACCTGAGGATACTTATACTCCGCCAAGTTATAGGTTGTATGGAAACTATTACCACAGCCAGTGACGCTTATCAGCTCCTATCGAGTTTAATTCGCCCTTTATAGTGAGGGCATACCATGCAGTCTATTCTGGAGACTCACCCTGAGACCGCACGCAAATTAACCTCCACTTTTCATCTCAAGTAGGTCAAAGCGCTGTCGGCTAACTTTGGAAGCACGCTTACCAAGGTTGAAGTAGTTGTTCACAAAGTCCAGGTGATGACTATCCTGGATACAGGTTCCCCAGTGAATGTAATCTCATCTTGGCTGATAAGAAAAGATTAAACTGATGCCTGACCTGGATTATGCCAAGGAGTTTGGAACTGCGGGCTCAAACAACACCCGCGCCCTTGGCGCTTACTCCTCTTTCCCATTCGCGTTGGGAAGCTTATCCTATCAGCCCCCACTGTGGCCTTAGACAATAACTCCTATGATATGCTCATAGGTACTCAGTTTATTATTGAGTATGAAGGCATCATCAACATGAAGCTAGGGTTCCTATTTTTAATGAACTACGAAGTTTCGTTAGTCTTATCCAACAAAGAACTCATCAAGTATGACTACACCTTACTGGTTAAATGCCCCTCTTCCTCTTTGCCTTTACATTATGTCACCTCTGGGTGCAACACTAAAAAATTACCCGATTCAGTGGAGGCTAGCGATGGTATTCCATTTTATGCAGCAGATGAAGTGGTGATTAAGCTGGGTGAACAAAGAGTGGTTGACACGAAAATCACGCTCCAAATCCCACGTCACTGTTTGTTGCACCTCATAAGTGTTGAGGGCCTTAGTCCTTTGGAGCCTCATGTATTACCTGGGCTACTAGACCCCGCCTATCAGCGACCTATTAATCTACTGTTGGGAAATATCACCGGCTAAGGACATGATCATACGGAAACACCAAGAGGTTGGCTGAGGATTTTTAATCCCTGTGGAGGATGTTGAACAGATCCACTCCATTGGCTCAATGGCAGATTTGGGCCTGCCAACGGACAACCTGGTGTGTACCTTACTAAACGTCCATATCTCAAATGAGTTAACCCCAACCAAACTAGAGAAAGTTCATAATCTCCTTGATGACTATAGCGACATGCTCTCTAAGTCGGCTTACAACTATGGCCATATGAAGGGCTGGTGCCACTCCATTGATGTGGGTAATGCCCATCCCATTCGGTCAAAACCATATTTCAAGTCAAAGATGGAGGAACAGCATATGAGGACAGAACTCACTCAGTTACTGGATGCGGGGTTACTTATTCCCTCTCAAAGCCCTTGGTCTTCCCCACTGTTGTTAATTAAGAAGAAAGATGGAGGTCACCGGGTAGTCATGGACTACCGCAAGCTAAATAACCTCACGAAGAAGGATAGCTATCCTATCCCTCGCATCAATGATGCTCTGGCCCAACTATCCAGCTCAAACTTCTTTTTCAGTCATGGACTTGGCCAGTGGCTATTGTCAAATGGACCTTTCTCCACAGGATCAGGAGAAATGCGCTTTGATATGCAGTGAAGGTCTTTTCCAACCCACTAGATTACCCCAAGGGTTGTGCAACGCACCTGCCTCTTTCCAGCATGCGATGGATCACATCTTGCAGGACTTAAAGCTAACCTGCGTTATCGTTTACCTTGACAATATTACTGTGTTCTCAAAAACTTTCAACAATCACCTGGATCACTTGAAGGAGGTGTTTGGAAGGCTATGTAAGTCAAATATCAAGTTGAAACCATCAAAGTGCACCTTCTTTCAGCGAAAATTGGATTTCCTTGGCCACACCATTTCGCAAAAAGGAATCCAACCACTACAGAACAAGGTCGAAGCCATTGCAGGTATGCCTCCCCCTTAGAATTTGTGGTATATACAGTTGTTTCTAGGGAAGATAGGGTATTACCATCAAGACCATCCCTAAGTTCTCACAACTCAGTGAGACCATTGTTCGCTTACTGAAGAAGAATATTTCCTTCCAATGGGGCGCTGAACAAAAAGCCGCTTTTGAGACCCTGAAGCGGCTACTACAACGACGCCCTATCCTACGGCACCCATATTACAAAAACCCTTTATCCTGTTTATGGACGCCTCAGACTACGCTGTTGGGGCCATCTTAGGAAGAATGGATGAAAATTGTATTGATCATTAGGTATCTTATTTCAGTAAGATGCTTTCAAAGCCTGAACGCAACTACAGTGTAACAGAAAAGGAGTGCCTGGCTGTTTTGTTGGCTGTTAAGCACTAGCGCCCTTTCCTCTATGGGACCACCTTTACTGTAGTTACTGACTACGCTTCATTGAAGTGGCTACAAAACATGAAGGACCCTATTGGGCGGTTAGCTCGCTGGGCTCTGAAGCTCCAGCCTTATGATATGAAAATTAAACATCGTGCCAGAACTCGTCATATGAATGTAGATGAGTTGTCTCATCTGCCAGTCCTCCACTTGGATAATAGCGAGGCAGAAAGGTTGCATGATATATTAATGACTCCCAATGAATGGGAGGATGAAGATGATCCAGTTCAGAAGATGTTAGCCAGCCACTCGCGCAACACCAAAGTGGAAAATGGGAAGTTGCATAAGCTGGTTGGGGCGAAGTGGCTGCCTTACCTCCAGCCCTCAGAACGCGTACCTGCCATCCTTGAAGATCACTCTATTTTAGGCCATGGAGGGGCAAAGAAAACTTATGAGTGTCTTAAGGATCGATACTATTGGGATGAAATGATGGAAGCTGTAGTTGATGTCATGGAAGACTGCCTTACGTGCAAGAAACAATCCAGTTTCAAGACTAGATACCAGTATCAACCAACTACCCCGCAACAACCTTTCCACACTATTTGTTTGGATGTCGTAGGTCCCCTTCCACAGTCTACCAGTGGCAACCGTTTTATCCTAGTAGCCATTGACCACTTCACTAAGTGGGTTGAAGCTGTGGCGCTTCCTGCCCAAACAGCCTAGGCAACTGCCATTTTCATACATCAACACATTTTCGCTTAGCATGGCTGCCCCCAAGTACTACTCTGTGATAATGGCAAGAATTTTACCTCCAGAGTAGTCAAACTCCTGGCTACCTCCATGGGAGCCCAACAACTCTTTTCATCTCTGTACAATCCATCTACCAATGGGGCAGTGGAAAGAGCCAATAGAACCTTAGTTTCCATCCTTCGCAGAAATGGTCTCTTCCAATCCACTTCACTGGGATCAATTCTTACCCAGTGCCCTTATGGCCTACCTTATTAGTTATCACCAGATTCTGAAAATGTCCCCTTTCCAAGTTTTGTATGGCAGGGAACCAAGCATACCTGATCTTCTGGCTAAGGATGTTTTCTCTAAAGGAGAGGAGCCAGAGAAAGCCATGCAAAGGTTAGCTAACCAAAATATTTAATTTCAAGCTGAAGCTATGACCAACTTAGCAAACACAGTGACTAAAAAAGGGCAGGCTGCCAATGAGCTCCGCACCCCCCTTCCTACATTTCAAGTGGCTGATAAGGTGTTATACTAACATAACTTCATCACTTTAAGAAGCGGTAAGCTTGGTTCAATTTGGGAGGGACCTTTCTCCATCAGCTACAAAAGAGGCAATGAATACTCCATCAAATCATTAGCCACAGGAGTTACCATAAACTGGGTACATGGCCGTTTCCTATGATCCTACACTCCTCCCAACGTTCTTGAGGGGGGCAATATCAAATATTCTCCTTCTTGACTTTTAAAAAGAATGTTGGAGTCCAATCTGTGAATAATATTGTGGCTATCAATGATATGAATACCAATGGTGAAAAGACCTTGGCACATTATCGGTGGAACCTATCTATCAGAAAAATATGATTTATACCCAAAATCAGCATAATAAGGTAAGAACTGATAATAGGATTGCTCTGACTTCTCAGCTGAATATGAGGTGTTCAATATTGCACGGATCTGAACCCTCCTGAGGTAAGAAGATTTTACCCATCGATGATTGGGTGCAAATTAACCAATCATTACCACTCAAATCTGAACCCTCCTGAGGTGAGAAGATTTTACCCACTGGTGATTGGATACAATTTATCAAATAATTATCACACGGGTCAGTTTTGCCACAAAATATTTATCCTCAATCTGATAGGCTGAAGACCTATATTTCCTAATTTTGATGACTCAGCTTTATAATACTTTAACCCTGAATTCCCATGGCCCCGAGGATTGAAACTAGTTTAAATAGGATATACTAGTATCAAAAAAAGGGTTTATTCCTGTTTTGCCTCACACAATTAAAAACAAAAAGTAGAAGCTTAGTTTTCTTAAGAGTTTAATATTTATTTTAAATTGTCCATTGTGAAATCCAGCAACACATAGCACCAGCGAGCATAACCCTTGCTGGATTTTGACACATGTGCCCCCAATTAGCAGATTTCGACCCATCTGAAAAATCACTCAACAAAGTCTCGCCTAATTTTCCCAATTTCCCAAAGCCCACATTCCAGTTGAACACCAAGTTGGATGATATGTTGAAGCTATCTACCAAGCTGATCTTGAGAAAGGTAACCAATATTTTATCCCCATCCGCCCCCACCATGCTGATGCCCCACACCTTAACTCACCACTTTTGCCTGTTTATTAAACAAATATGGTGAGGCGGATAAGCCAAATATGTCTGTAGAAGTGCCGCCTGACCCCCCTCACCCTCTGCCATGGTGGGTTAGCGGTATTCTGCTCTCCACCTGGTTAGAGTTTAATGTTGGTTTTTATTTTGGTTGGTTTTTGTTTGTGTCCGTTTGATTCTCTTTGTTCAGATTTTTTTGATCATTGAACATCAGTAATGTCTGTCCCCTGGTCGGCTTACCTTAGTTATAATATAAAAATGTGGCAGGCAGGGGGAGCAGCAGCCGCCCATCACTTATTCAGGTTATACCATAGGTCAGAGATCTGGATGAGAGGCTAGCTCTTGGGGTTTGTACCATTTTTGATATAAGGGCACATACTCAAGTCCATATTAATAGCTGGAGATAAGGGCCTTACACTGCCCTTTTTTATAAATAGAGTCTACTCCCCCTTCAGGGGCCTTGACCAAGGTATAGTTCTTGTGTGGGGTGGAAAGTTTAATGACCGCTGGGGCATTTTCTGGTAAGAAAAGATGAGGGTGCCTTAAGTTTGGCCTTGTGAAACTCAGCAATTAACTCTTGACAGTTTTTGCACCCCTAGGATGGAATTCAACTATCATCATAAGAGGGGGACCCTTTCCATGATACCATTTACTGCAAACTGCGCTTGAATCTCCTAAAGTTTAAGATTATATTTCTTTCAAACTCTAAAGCACCCTCTATCATGATGGGCTCTACCTCTATGGGTTCTGTTCTTTAAATTGTAATAAAGAGTGTCAATTAATAGTAGATTAATGAGATATGACAGATTGTTGCAATGAGGTAAACCCACTGATATAATGGAATGACAATATGATCTTTGGCATTCCCCGAGGAAAATAGTAAAATATAAGAAATATAAGCCAAGCGCTTCTGGGAACCCAATTTTATTTTAAATGCAGCTTCTACTGCAAAACTTAAGGAATCTAAAACTATTATTAATTTCACACTACAGAGCCACTGTAGCTCACTAACTAAAAGCGATCCCCTCTTCATTCTTCAAAACTGTTATCTCTCTTGCTTACTATGGTTGTTCCCACAACTCTTCCAAGCAGGTGAGCTCACTATTTACTTGTTATAATCTTGTAAACATTTCCACCAAACGTCTCATTTTTCAATGTTAGCTTTTTGCATTTAATCCATCAGAAACCATCAGGAACTTAATAACATAACTACTTTTGATTATCCTTGGCTTCTAGTCTCCAATAATCAGAATTTACTGAGTGTACCTGAACTGCTTCCAAGGCAACCAGATCTGGCAGGTTTTATGTGATAGTTTAACTAGCAATACTAATTTAACCCAATCCTGATATCTAACATAACGGGAGATAACCACCTGGTTGATTATCCAACATTTCCCCTTTGTACCAGTTTGTATTCCTCCAGTGGTGTATGAGCCTTTCAGGCGGTTCACTTATTGTTTGTAGGGTTAAAGGAACTTATCTTGAACTCGGTTGATAAGCCTCTTACTTTCAGGGTCTTTTATTGTGTAGGCATCAATTCCCATCTTTTCTATTATCTCAAAGGTACTGATCAAGATGCTAGATAGCTTATTTCGCCGCCTAAACTCATGATGATCTTGGAACAAGCCATTCTCTCCTATGGAGAACTTTGGCAGTTTGCTACATCATTGTTGATCAGAATCATACTCCCTAATTTTTTAGCCCAAGATGGTCGAGTATGCTTCAGTCTGAAAATTGATGAGTTAGACGTCAGATTCGTCAGAAGCGTTGGGGGTCTGCTAATATTGTATCCTCCACACAATAGTTAAGTAGCAGAGGCAGAGCTGGGTGTCTGCCATAGAGTAACTGAAACAGACTCTTACCCATTGCTAATTGATAGTTGATGTTATACGCAAAAACTTAAGTGGAGATAAGGGTAAACCAGTGAGAGGGTCAATCCTTCACAAACTTCCAAAGGATGATGATTAAGTTATCATTAACCCGTTTGACATTCCTATTGATCTTGGATGGTATGGAGAAGTTAGAGCCCCTTGGATCTCCATCAACTCAATCAGCTTTAGTAGGACATTTGAGTTGAATTTAGTTTCGTTTTCCATGAGTATGAACTGCTGGCAGCCATGCTGTTGAGTGACACACTCTGTGGTGAACTAAGCAGCGGTTATGGCTTCATATAGTGGATGGTTCATGCTTCCACCCACCAGATTAGGTGAGCTATTGCTATCAGGATGTACTTGGAGAGATTCACACCTGTTGGTAAGGGGCCTACAATGTCAATGGATACCATATGCCAAGTGAACCAGGATTTGACAAAACAATAAATTGTTATCTTATGGAAAGGCTTGTCCACTTAGCACTTATGACAACCGATGATAGTTTCCAACACTTCAAAGTGCATACTTTCCTAGTAATATTGCGGCTCTAGAAAACCCAACGTTTTCCACAGTCCTTCATGCCCAAGCCTTGTGGGCTTCCAAGATAATACCTGGTCAAGCGGAGGGCTTCAGGAAGCACACCGTGACCCCACTATCTTTTTAAACAACTCACCGTCCTTTAAGAAAAGAGTTTCTCTCATAATGTCCAGATCCTGAATGAATTGAGGCTACTTGTCGGTGTATTACTGCTAATCATTTTCTCATATACAGTCAGCTAGATCTGCTGTAATACCCACAGTTGGCAAGTGCAATAGACAGTTGGAGTTCTGTTGTTTAGCTCCCAGCTTGTGAATTATCTCAGGATCATACTCTTGCAGCTTGAGCGCCCATCGTTCAAGGCGTTCCTCATGCTCCCAAAGATTTTGTAACTAGCATAGTGAAGCGTGATCAGTTATGACTAAACTTTACTGCATGGAGGTATAATAAGATTGTCTGTATGCGTATATTACCACTACGCACTCCCATTCAGTCACAGTATAATTTCGCTTATGGCAGTTCAAACTTCAGATGCAATAAGTAACAGTATGCTCCACCCCATCGCCGTCCTGATGCAACAAGAACGCTCCCACAATGGAAAGAGAAGCATTCATATGCATAAAAAACTCTTTCTCATAGTTTTGATACTTTAGCACTAGAGCGCTAATCAGCGCTGTTTAAAGAGTGTCAAAGGCACTCTGGCATCACTCCATCCAATCAAATGTGACGGTCATAATAAAAGCTCAAAGAATGGGGCTCCTGATGCAGTTAAAGTTTGGAATGAACCTGTGATAGTACCCAACCATTCTAAAAAGACTTGTATATTTCGTTTGGCCTAGAGTAACTTCATCTTCTGGATGGCTTCTACCTTAACCTGTTGTGGTTGAAGACTGCTTCCATCTACCACAAATTTAAGATATTCAAGATGTTCTTTAAAAATGTTATTTGCAAGTCTTAAATTTATCAGCCGTCTTGAGCTGGTAGAACACTTCTTCCAGGTGATCTAGGTGCTCAGAAAGTACAGGAAATTACGTTAATATCTAAGCTAGACCATAACAGATGCCAGTAAGATCACCTACTATAGTGTCCTTCGCCCTCTGAAATTTAGCTAAGGCGTTAGAGAGACCTTGTGGAATCCAAGTGGTTTGAAATAACCCTTTAGTGGTAATCATAGCACATTTTTTCTTTCTGCTGTAGGCAACTCAATCTTCCAGTACCACAAAATCAGGTCAATAGCTGAGAGTTAGCAAGCACCTCCCAACTGATCTAAGGCATTATCAATTCAGAGTGGCGGATATGAATCTTTTTTGTGATACAATTAAGTTTCTGATAATTGATCACTTCCTGGTTAGTGCCATCCTTCCTTTTGATTATCAGAACCAGTGCAGCCCAAGGGCTTTTTGGTGACTCGTGAATAACCTGCTCCAGCAGCTTCCAAACTCGTCATACACTACCTCTTCTACAGCTTTCAAGAGATGCATTGGCTAAGACTAAATGGGATGATGGTCCCCAGTGTATACTCAATGAACAATGCCATGAGCGCACCCCAGATGATGGTCTTGAGATGCAAAAATCTCTCAAGATATTTCAAATAACGCCATTGCCCATTCTTGTTACTTCTCTAATAATCCTGTCAAAGCTTCATGCGGTCTCCGCCATTACGTTGTTCAAATTCTGTGAGGGAAGTCCAAGCTCATCCAATGAGCCAAATTTGTAGATCTGAATGACTTTGTCAACAGGAGTCAGGTATATATAAGCCACCACCTGTTGCCTTTGTACCATAAGAGCCTTCTTTTGCAGATTGGCCAGAAGCACTTTAATTTCCCCAGGTCCAGCTACTAATATGCTTGGAGCCACATGAAGTTTGAGACATGATCGTTGATAAGGGCCAAGGACCTCCCTAAACAACCCTTTTAGTATCTTTACTTTGAGATCCATTCCCACAATGGCTTGGTGTCCAGATGGTATCATTAAGGAGCTTGCTGAACTTAACGGTATTCCTTAGTACTCATAAATTTGATTGGCAAGAACCCTAGTCCGCCGCTTAAACCACTAGTAGTGGATGGGTAAACCACATCACAGTATGTAGGGTGTTTAACCATTTGGGATGGACTCCTTTAGTACCCTTCAAAATAAAGTAGACAGGGATTTGTTTGCCAAAGATATTGAAGCTTTCTTCTGCTATGTCAACCACAGCCCCCAAAATGGCGCATGAAAGCAGCGCCATTTACATGTCGTAATTGTGGTTTTCCAATAAAATTTCTGGCACAGATTCAGCTATTGACCTGAACCTAAGAGGCATTGCACTGTAAGCTCCCTCCAAAATGGTGCTTTCTGCACTGCGATCCCGTATATCACTCAGTGCTATATGTCAGGTTTTAGTGATAGCTTAGTTACAAACTGTGTTGGTGATATGGTAACTGGTGCAACAGTATCAATGGTAGAACGTATTTTCGTTTTTTTACAAAAATGTCACAATAAGTACATTCAAAATAAGAACCATGATTGTTTTATTCATGAACGTGCAAGGAATTCTTCTTATTTAGAAATTGCATAATAATGGACCCTACCTGTGGGTACACATTTTTGGTCTGATCCACAGGTATGGCGATGTTCATGCCCTCTAATGAGGCCACATCTGAGAATGTTTGGGGTTCATCAGCTGAGTTAAGCTCCAGAATAATGCAGGCGTATGGTTTCTGAATCTTATAATGGTTCCTTTCCACGATGCCCTCTTTGGCTTAAGAGCAGGTTACTACACTCACGACCTCATTAGTCTTTTGGTAAAGAAAGATGTTGTTGGAGTCATGTGCACTAACATATGCCAGCTCGTTATGATCAGATGGAGAATAAATTCAATTCAGTGGAAGTAGATCTTCCTTCCTCTGCTCTGCTTGTTCTTTTCTCTACTCCTCCAACCTCAGCAGAACTGCATGGATATTTCAATTTTTAAGGCAATTCGCCATGTAATGCCCTTGATGACTGCACTCAAAGCAAGATATTCCAGAAAGATCTCATTTTTAAACTTCATTAAACCTGATCTGAGAGTTATAAGCTGGGTGGGGGAAAATCAGAGCATTGAAAACTGACTGGGGATGGCTCAAATGATCATAAGTTGTTGTGTTTTGTGTCGCAAAATTAACCTTAGGCTCCACTAGTGTGCCAGGCCAACCAGTATGAAGACTGGTGGCCCTTTGCTATTACGCCTTCATTGGCGTTGGGGCCAGCAGCGCCGGCTAACCCCTTGGTATGTCACCCACGCCATTTTGGGGATCCCTAACCTATCTACTTTTACCCCACAGGTCTTAGCACTATAAGGTAAAAGTAAGAATGGTGCAAGAGAGATATTTATTAGGAGGGAATGAATTGACTATTTATACTACTTCTAGGCTACTGCACCCAAGTGCTCTTTGTCCAACCATCTGCCAGAAAACCCATTGGCCTCTAGATTCCAAACCTCCATCAGATCATAAACTTTATATTCATTTATCCTCATAGTGATTCCCTCCAGTTCTGCTCATCTAATGACTGAATATTAGATTAGGTTAATCCATTCTCAGCATAAATCGCTGGTCAATTGTATTTGAATTTGTAATCAATTTAGACATTGAGCATCCTCAGCATGAGTCACCGGTACTCCAAATTAATTGCAATTTCCTAAATGATTGATAACAAATATGTCAACTTTCCGCTGGAAAATCCCACAATCATTTTTTATGGCAGTTGGTGCAGGGATAAGATTTTGCTGACTTGAGCTATAATTAACGAAGTCCTCATTAGATGCTGGTAATTGAATACAGCAGCTTTCCACTGGAATTTCACTCAAACTATAGTTAGCGATTTCATTTGTTAGATGCTGGTAACTGAATAAAGCAGCATTTCAACGGTAATTCCCACAATTATAATTTGATAGCATTGCTGAACTGGGAATCCGCTGATCCTAAAATAATTATACTTTTTATATCATTAAATAGTATCAAACTAGGCAATTAGCTGGCAATAACACCTGACTAACTGAAACCCATAATTCAGATACTATTGGAAGGATTCATCTAGTTAAAATTCCAACAAGTTAGTTGGCATATTGTAAGTTGAGTGAGGTATTCCAGGGCTGCATAATTTGGATGATGATGGCCACTTGTGGATGGACCTTCAGTGGCAGCCACAGATGGTTTCCAGTACCATTGGGTAGGTTAAAGGTTGGGGACAATTGCCACAGGTAGTTAATAATATACAGTAGGGGATATCTTTGGAAAACTGGGGCTATTGCATTTTAGAGCTCCCAATGGGGTTTCATGGTGGTCTTTATAGCAGCACTAACATCCTCCTCTGATAGTATTCCTGCCCCTGATAGTACAGACGCTTCCATTGAAGTGTTCAACATATGTCAAAAAGGTTTCTTCTGTTAAAACCCAATATTCAGTAAGTCATCTTTTTGTTGCGCCATATTTTCTACCCAACAAACAAGTGAAGAACCATATCCTTGACCTCCTTGTAGGTCACCGAGCTATCCGCCAGGTACCAGGTGACCTGGTCTGTGCTTTTTGAACCCGAGTGGAGATTAGCAACTTCGCCTTATGGTGCTCTGAAACTCCCTTTTTTTAGTACTAGATGGTCTCTGAAACTCCCTTAATGGCAAACTTAAACCGCTTAAAGAACCTTGAATATTTTTCCCCAGTTAAATGGAAGCAACTTTTGACACACATTCTCTTTGTGATCTAGGCTGCAGTTCTGTGGAGTGTATGGGCTATCTTCTACTTAGCTAATGACCCCCATGGGGGCCATAGCTATAGTAGGTAAAAGAACTCACGGCCATTGTAATCTCTTGGGGAGTGCTGGCCTCATCAGATGGAATACCAATGACAACTGAGTCAGCTTACTCATGGACCCATATTATTCATCTCTAAAATCAAGAATACCCATGATCTGACTCCCTTCAAACACCTAATCTGCAAACAACTCCTTCACGACGCACTCCACTTTAACTGATCCACATTGACAGCGCCCCTCCTTGGTATCAGGATTTCACTGAATTCTCTCGTTTCTGAAAATTCTACTCCATCATTTCCCCCAGCACTATTGGAAGGAGAGCGTAATTTATGTAAATCTATCAAAGTTAATAAGAATGATCAATCTCATCCCAATTAAGGGGTAGAAGATCTAATCTCTCAGCTTTAAAAAGATTAAATGGATCCTGAACAACTATAAAATCTATGAATATTCCTTCCTTCTGATAATAAAAATTAGTCAAATTAAAACCTGCTTTACTTTAATTTATCGCTTTTTGGAGAATCTACTTAAGTAACCTTGAGAGAAAACCTGCCCCATTGTAAGTGTAATTTAAAACTTCCAGAGTGGTGCTCACTACAGGGGTACTCTGAGTTATGGACCAGTGAAAATGTCAATCACTACTATGGATTCTCATTTTTCGCCTGAAGAAGATCAAGACCATGAGCAAGGCAGCTTTTACCTTGGGTTCATTAAACTAGAACCAAAATCCAAAGAGTACCATCCACGTTGGAGTTCTGTGCCAATCTGGAGTTTTATGATCCTAACTTAAGCTTTACAACAAAATTTCAGATCCCATCTAAATCTTTACAAAATATTATTAATCAAATGCTTGAGGGGACTTAATTCCTAGAATCCGTTTCAATTGATCTCAATCCTAATGCTGTACCTTATATATTGTGGGATGTGTTGCAAACCTCCCAAATGGCAGAAATTGGCACTGAGCAATAATCGAATCATCTTGTATACCCTACCTTATACCATTTAATACCAGTAGTGGGAATGCATCATCAAGGGATGCTTAATTTACACGAGGACTCTAGTCATTGAATAAATATGTTACCAAGTTTTTCAAATCCGCCTCTGAGTTTAGCAGAGATAATCGTAATGCCATCATAAATAATTGTACCCTTCTCAATAAAGTACATCAACAGCTTATTTAGCCTAACCGCGGGATGTCTGGTTTAGTTGATTTACAGTTCCTGAAACGAGTCCAGAAAATTCAGCAAGAATGGAAATAGGTTATTTCTCAACTCTGAGTATAGTTAATCGATGGAAGAGGAATTAAAAAACCTTCTCTTCCAAATGGTAGCAATTGAACTCCAGAATTCAATTCTGAGTTAACGAAGTATATAAACCCTCTGGAGCTATGGGTCCTCCTGGGGTTGAAAAACCTTGTGGTTACCTGGGGGTGAAGTTCCATGTGGACCTCCCAGCGCTGATGGGCCTCATGGACCCCCAGGGTTGAAGGGCCCCGCAGACCACCAGGTTCAGATGGACCTTGGGGACCCCCAGGTGCTTATGGGCATTCAGGATCCCTTTAATAAATTGTCCCTCTACAAGCATGATGGACCGCTTATGTGAGCAATATTCAAAATGGCCAAGGAGTGCTACTTAAATCACAACGGGGTAACAATTAATCCCCTCCTGTTGCTTCAGTCTTTATCCAACTAATCTAGTAATCTGGGTAAATGGGCAAAGGACTCAGACATCTTGTTACAAGCTTACAAGTCAAAAGGTGAGATACTCCAACCAAAAATTGAAACACTGGAACTTAAGTACAATGCACAGCAGGAGCAAGTTTTATGAGTATCTCATCTGTTAGATGAGAAAGTGGGGCATGCAGATTTGAATCAATGGATTGGTGAAGTTCGTACCAAGACCGTTGGGTTTTATCCTCAATTTCTTCCCAAGCTTGAGACCAATTCTTATATCCCCATTCATCAGAACACACTGGAGTTCATGTTTTGACCGCCAATGCTCCAATGAGTTTTAAACCGGTATTTAAAGATAAGTACTCTCCTGGGGAAGGCAGCATTATCTCCTTCATCTATCTATATGAGAAGCCTGAAATGAGGCCATGGATCACTAAAAAATGAATTAATTGCCTCATTTTCTTACCCGATTGGCTCAGGATATCATGGTACCCCACTTGATGGCTTGCTCTACTTGGTCTTAGGTCAAAGAAGCGTTAATTAAAAAAGTTGTAAATGAGAAAACCTTATCCTCTCAAAAACAGGTCTTTATGAGTATACAACACCACTGGAATGAATTCATCAGACTTTACTCATCAGTTCTATTAGGAAGGTCAGACTTTAGTAGCGTGTGGATGGTTAAAATTGGATGATGCAATTACTGCAGTTATGTCCGCTTTTACTTCTAGGACTCAGATGCAAGTTTATCTTATCAGCGTAAAGAAGATTTTTAGAAGTATATTAGACATCAATGAGGCCTTATTGGAATTGCCTCCTAAAATTTTTGAAAAACTCCAATTTACAATTATTCAAGACTTAGTCACCCTAGAGTTTACGCTGTGCTGGAAAATGCTAGAGCAATTCAATGTAATTACTATCACCAATATTTTTATACTGAGGACCACTGTTATAGGAAAGAAGATGATGTGAAGAGGAAAAGAGATAAAAATCAATAAGATTCTCCACCTTGATAATAATATGAATATGCAACAGGCACATCAAGACCTTGTAGATTATAATAAAGATAAACATTCCACCTATTCCTTGCCCTCCTTGTTGGCTTTACACTCTCAGTTTGGAAGTACTATTACCCACATTGACTTTCGAGTGAATCAAGTCAATTCCAAGGCTATAATTAGCACTGGATCCTCAATAAATGTTGTCTCATCAAGATTTATCAAGCAGATCAGGTTAACGCCTGATATATCCCATTATGAAGAATATGGCACTGCAGGACTCAGAGTACTTAGTAAATCGGAGCCTTTTCATCATTTCCTCAAAAATTGGGAAGTTAACTTTTATGATTTCTGCTATTGTCCTCAATAATTTGAGTTATAACTACTTTTGGGGACTCAATTTTATGGGGATTCGATGGATTTATTAATTACTCCGACTTGTCACTTTCCCTTTGGAGTATAGAGTTCCCTTATTTTTATCCAAACATGCTTATATCAGGCGTCAGTTAAGTCTTCTGGAGGGGTCTAAAAGGCCTTATTCTATTCAATACCATGTTAAAAAACCTCTAGTAAAATTTCCCCCTTACATTGGTGGGTATCAAAGAAGGGAATCCTATCTTCTCCCGCAAGAATTTAGTCATTCTTCCAAAACACAGGTAATTAATACTACTTTACGGTTTTATATTCCCAAATAACATTTGTTACAATTCCAATGCATTTTCAATCCTTCTGCTTAATTTTAAATTTTAATTTTAATTTATTGTGAGGAAGGCCGACCATGGGATGGACACTTCCAAATATGACCCAAAAGAGACAAAACTTAGTAACTGGGAAGGCACCCCAGAGAAGCGATGCTATCTCTTGTTGCCTGCGGGAACGCCACTTATGGGGAGGGGGAGGGAACGTGTGAAGGGGCCATAACCACAATTGAATACACGTGTGGAGGAAGGGGTCTGATTTGATGAACCAAACTGGGAACCAGGAGGAGACCAGCTGATGGCGATATGGTGGGAGGTACCCAAACATCCACGCCTGAAAGTGGTCCACCAAATGGGACCGGAATCTGTGGACAGCTTCTGGGAGGGTGGGGGTGGAGCCTGCGATGGCATCCAAGACAATCGTGTGGATAGTCCACATGGCGATTGAAACCACCAGAGCACGGAGGGAGGGTGGAAGGGGGGAGGCCATTGATAAAGCTAACATATCTCGTGACAGACTGAAGAGATGTGTTTTATCCTGGCCCAGCAGACGTTAAACTTCGCGCCATATCACATTAGAGGTAGTACACTTCTCCAGGCGGTGGAACAGCGTTCCATACTGGCCACACATGACGCAGGATGAGTGTAAAGCGTTAGAGCACTCAACCATATGGTACACCCGCCTCAGGCAGCGCCACACATGGGAACATATTTGGGGCTGCAACTGAGGATGGTGTGCGTATTTCCAATAATCTTTTGGGTCTCTATGGAGTAAGGGATGTCAATCATGTCCAGAAAGTCCACCCTGGATAGGACATGGGGTTGTGTGGGGAACACGCCATCTTGAATGGGTAGCCTTCATACCTCTTGTGTGAACTGAGGAGAGGGGCGGCCTCTCTGGGCTGTGTGTCCGCTAATTCGAATTCTCCATTCAGCGCTCCGCATGTAGAGGAGGATTCATTTGTAGTGGGTTTTAGTCCCGTGAGGACCTGTGGCTGATGGGTGTGAAGCCAGGTATTTCATCAGGGAGTGAGGGTTCGATGGATTGTTGAGGCCCAAGGCGCGGGAGAAGTTGGAGCAGGCCGCGCGGGACCAGTGTTGGGAGGGGAGCGTAGGGGCGGTGATGGCCGCAATCCAGGTGCCCAGGATCTTGGCAGCATGGGTTTTGAAGTCAAACAGGCCATGCCACCATGATGATGAGGGCCAAACATGACCTCTACCGTACTGGTAGAGAGCAGTCTGACCAAAGCCATCCTTGCAGCAGGGCATACAAGGATTTGAAGAAGCTTGGGGAGAAGGGGATGGCGTGGGCTCCAAACCAGACTTTGGAGAGGAGCATAGAGTTGGCTAAAACAACCCTGCCAGTAAGGGAAGTAGGGTGGGTCCTTAGGGAGGCGATGCGCTTCGTCACGTTGTCTAGAATACAACTCTCCATTACTGCTGATTTGTACCCGCCTGCCTCCACCCACACGCCCAGATGGCGGAATGGCCCTATGGTAGGGCGTGGCACGAAGGGGAGCACCAGTGGGGCGGTGTGGTGTGAGCTGGGAGGGCGATCACGTTTGCAAGCAGATGGGCTGGGCTGGGCACTGGTTGCTGGGGCCCAGTAATTTTGAGACCAACCAAGGAGGATGATTTCAGTTTTGGAAGCGTTCAGTGCATCATTACTTACCCAGGAATACTCCTGGATGAGAGCTTCAAGTGCGTGTGCATCTTTATTATTATACACCCCAACCACACAGTCATCTGAAAATTCCATCATCTTGACTGGGGATTGGCCTGGCACATAGACCCCAGTGAGTTGGGCATTCACGTTTCGAAGTAGTGGGTCAAGGCTGAAGTTGTATAAGAGTGGGCTAAGGGGGTCCCCTTGTCGCAAACCCCTTTGAGGGTGGACTACTTCTGTTAGGAAGCCTGGGCCACGCTCTGCCATTGTTGCAGATTCTGTGAGCAGCATCACCCAGTTGATGAAGCAAGGGGGTAAGCGGAATTGATGGAGGCAGACCCTGAGGTATCCCCAGTTTACTCTATCATCTGCCTTCTGTTGGTCCAAATATACAAGTGCCCCAGAGGCTGTGGACTGGCATGCATTAGCCACAGAGTGCATGTTGTCCCAAATTGACCTTCTGGGTATGAAACCAAATTGATCTGGTGAGATGGTGGCAGATGCTACAATCTTTAAACTGTTAGCCATGATTTTTGTTAAAATTTTTGTATCCATGTTAGTTAAAGAAATGGGGCGCCAGTTGGCTAAGTCTAGCTTGTCCCCATTCTTGAAGAGTGTGAAAGTGAAGGCCTCTTGTCCTCCTGGTAGGAGGCGCGTTTCCAGAAGGCTCTGGTTAAGTGAGGCAAGCAGTAGTGGGATATATATTTGAAGTACTTTTTATAGAATTTATATGGAATGCCATCTGGGCCTGGGCATTTCCGGTTTGGTGCACCGCGGATGGCTGTCCCTAATTTGTTCAGAGTAATCAAATTCATTATTTCTGGGTATTGGGTAATGGTGCAGATGTGGGCTCAGTCAAAAAATTCTGCCACTTCAGCTGGCTGAATTGGATCAGCTTGGTATAACTCGGAGTAATACTTTTGTGTTTCAATTATTACTTCAGCTGGCATATCCGCAATGGAATCATCCAATCTTCACACCTGTGTGCAGGCCACGCTCTGGCGTGGTGCGAATTTTTTTCAAAAAATATGCGGTGCACTTGTCATCCTCTGTTATGCGTTTGGCCCTGTACTGAACACAGACCCAATGTCTGTGTTGCCTTTTGAGCGCGTTGAGGTGTGCGGCTGCCTCCACTCACTTCTGGCCCCATGCAGGGCTGTATCCTGTAGCTGGGATGTTGGACTCCAGGTGTGCCAACTCTGCCAGAGCGCGCAAAATGACAGCCGATGTGGCTCATGAGCATCTGGAGGAGAGGTGGCGAGAGTGGCGGATGGTATCCTATTTGAAGGCTGCCCATGTGGAGATGGGGTACGCGCAAAATGGTGTAATAAACTCTTTTGCCAAAGTTGCTGATTCCACCCAAGTGGAAAATCCTGGCAACACAAGTTTGGGGGGGCGGAGTTTGCATCAATGTGGGGCCTTAGCCACTGTGACAGGTAGGTGGTAGGTCATTGAGACCAGTTGGTGGTTGGAGAATTCCATTTTTGTTGTTTTGAAGTGGGAAATGTGGGGTTGGACTTTCGCTGGTGTAAGGATATGGTCAATACGGGACATGGACCTTAATTGGCCGTTGTGGATGTGGGGGCGCGTCATGTTTTCAAGCAGCGGGGCTCGCCACAGCAGTGCATCCATTAACCCAAGGGTGGCCTTTAGAACGCAAAGTTCTATGTGACCCTGGGGGCGTGGGAGGAGGAAGGCCACCGGTCTGTTGGTGTGTTTAGCCAACAGTTCATGTCACTGACTATGAAAGGGTCTGGGGGTAACGGGAGGGATTTGACCGATGAGAAAAATTTTCGATGCTCTCATGCACAGGTTGGGGCATAGATGTTGATGATAGCATGTGCCACATCAGCCCACAAGAAAGTGATAACAAGGGCCTGGCTTTTGAGGAAGGATTCCAATAATAAAAATTTGAAAAATTGTTTTTCTGAACTAGCACCCCACAGTGCTCCACCCAGAAGGATAGGGATGGGAGGAGCATGGTTTTCCAAGCATCCTCAGAACCTCGCGGACAATGGGACTCCTAGATGGCCAGGATATACGGGTAAATTTTGTTGTAAAACTCAGTTTCCTAGCCTGGGACGGCGAGGCCTTGAGTCCAGCGATATTCAATGCCCCTAAAGTGAAGGTTTCCCCCATCACACCTTAGGTGTGATGGGGGTGGGCACCCAGGCCCGCTAGCCTCCTCTGGATCCCCGTGGGCCTTTACGGCAGCATGGGTGTTTGCAGCAACACTATTGGTAGTTTTGTTGATTTTTGGAGAAAGTTTTGCATCGGCTTTTGCCTTCACTTTTTGTTTCCCCAACGTCATACAAATTTTTTACGGTGCAGATGAGTTCAGTGCACCAACAAGCGGTTCAAAAGATTTTTTTTCAGGTAGGTTGGAAACCAAGTCAGTTTCAACTGGAGCTTGGTTGTAAAGATTGGGTGAAATCAAGTTACCCAACGGATCCTCAGATTGGGCGGCCCAATCAGCATGGGCTTCCCAATCTGATTGGTTGATAGATTCCCAAGTTGCTTCCGCCATGAAGGTTTTGATGTCCTCCTGGCGTTGAGAGTGTGGGATAGCAGTGGTGACTTTGGCCGCTTCCTTGGCCGGGGCCCTGCAGGCCTGCTTGGCCTTCTTCCACTCTTGCGGGGAAATAGGTTTTACCAGTAGGTAGCAACCTTGTGCTCCCCACGGGAAAGCCTCTTTGGTGCTTGTGGTTGGTTTGTAGTGCGCCTCTCTGCTGGCCATGGCCGCCGAGGGGTGCTCTTAGAATGTGATGCCCTCCTTGGTGGGGCATGCATGTGCCTTATGGCCAAAGGCGTCACAGTGGGTGCAGATGGGGGGCGCGCTGTCCACGGTTACCTGGAAAGGGTGGGTGGTGTGCCCTTCAATTTTGATATATGTTAAGTGTGGGATCTGGGTTAGGTCCTTTGTGATCTCCTCTGTTGGGGTCAGAACTGTGATGGCTTTGCCCGGTGCACAGGTGTGGCATCAGCGTAAAGCGTTGCATCTTGAAAGATTGTATTTCGCTGTAAACGGTGAGACCATCTTTCAGGTGCTGCTCCAAAATGGCACATTTTACCGTAGTAGGCAAAAAGTCATACATGAGGAAAATTTAGTTGGATTTTATCCATCTGGTGCGTTTGGTTTCAATTACCCATTGCCCTTTGGGGAGGTTGATCACTATGCACACTGCAGCAGCCTTGTCTGCTGCCTCCTTGTTTTCGAAACCTAGGTCCAGCCAACCACATGACATGGAGTGAGGTGCAATGTATACCGCAGTCAAGAAAAAAGTGTGCACATCCCCACAAAATTTTTCCCATAAAGCTGTTTGTTGGATATCCAGAAACACATGGACTCCATATTCCACCAACGAGAGTGGCTGGGATTGCGGCGTGTTGATGTACTGGTTGCATCATGCTTGCCAAGTGAGGATTTCTGGGGAAATAGTGACCGCCAGTTTTCTAAAAAAATTCTATTTTGCCAGTTTCTCCAGGGAGTTTTGAACGTTTGAGGCTGCGGGCCTACTAACTGTGCCTCTTAACTTACTTGCCCAACTGCTCCCTGACATGGGCGCAGACTAATCTCCTCTGTGAGATTATCAAACTAGATTCAGACTTGAATTGAATAGGTTGCAAAAGTGATTGCAACGAGAGAGAAAAGTTAACTTTTCAATCCTTCTGCTAAAGAGCTCTTGCATTGTCTTGGAGTATTGGATTAAGCTTAATTTGGATCTTTACTATTTTTTTGGCAAACCTTACCAATAATATAAAAACGCTGGATTGAAAAAATTAAATTGCCTATGTCAAGTTACCACCCTCATCCCAAACTTATGACGTTAAACTTTTGGAAGCTTACAAGACTTTAGGCTGAAATGCAATCAGGAAATTCTTACTGTGAGATCTGCATTAGGGAAATACCTTACTAAAGAACAGGAGAAACAAGTACTTCAATTATTAGAAAAATAATCTAAAGATTTTCTTAAGCATACTTATGACTTTGGTAAGATAAAAGGAGTAATGCACTCCGTCAAAACTAATCACTTCCTATTTGTGCAAAGCCCTATCATAAGTCTAAAGTAGAGGAAGCCCAGGTTACCAAAGAATTACATCAACTATTGGAGGCTGGATGATTGAACCCCTCCAACAGTCCTTGGTCCTCCCCATTGCTGTTATTTAAGAAAAAGGATAATACCCATAGAGTTGTTATAGATTATCATAGATTAAACACTATTACTTGACATATTAGTTATCCTTTACCTTAGATTGATGGTTTATTTTGGTGTTGGCTGGCTTGACTTATTTTTCTAAAGATGTTTTTAACCAGTGGATATTGGAAAATTTGAGTTATCCCTGGTTGACCAATCTAAGTGTTCCCTAATATTCAATGAAGGTTTATTTGACAAACCCTTATGCCACAAGGATTAGCCACGCCCCAGAAACTTTTCACCAGGCCATGGATGGTGTGTTATGGGACTTAAATCTCACTTGTGTATTAGTATATATGGATGATTATATCATGTTTTCCAAATCATTTACCGAACATTTGGGTCATCTAAAAGAAGTTTTCAAATGAATTATCAATTCTTCCTTGAAGCCAAAACCTTCAAAATGTTCATTTTTATAAAATGAAATGAATTTTTAGGACACCAAGTATCAGCTAAAGGGATTTGACTCCTCTCAGATAAAATTCAAGCTATTCAACGAATGCTTGCTTAAACCTCTCTATGGGATATCCAAGTCTTTCTCAGCATGGTTGGGTATTATCAGCAATTTATACCCAAATTTGCTGATATGGTTGAACCTTTATTCCATCTGTTACAAAAAGGGGTGCTATTTGATTGGAGTTTAGCTCAGGAACAGTCGTTTAATTCTCTGTGAACGACTTTAAATAAATAAGGCACCTGATTTTTCATTCTTGATTTGATAAGCTTAATTATTACATACCAATGCAAGTAATGTCGCTATTGGGGCTACCTTATCCCAGTGTGACAAAGAGCAGAATGATCATCCCATCGCGTTTTGTAGCAAAACTTTGTCTAAGTCTGGATGAAACTACAGCGTAACTGAACGGGAGTGTTAGGCTGTGATTCTAGCAATTAAGAAATTCTGTCCCTTCCTATATGATAGCCATTTTACTTTTATTACCAACCATTCTACTTTAAGATAATTGCAAAATATGAAGGATCATGAAGGGATATTTGCCTAATATGCTCTAAGATTGCAAATATACGATTTTTCTATTGTGCATCATTTGGGTGCTTGACATCAAAATGCTTATGGTATGACCTGACTGCCTTTACTGATCTTGGATTTGGGAAAGAAAGAAAGCCTATACAATCTTATTTGATGGCCTGAATTGTAAGATCAAGAATCTGAAGAGGGAGATTTTATAAGCTTTTCTTTCCTCTCAAAGTCACTTTTGAGCGATTATATTAAGTAAAAAAAGAAAGTAAGTAAAACAATTAGCAATTGAACGCAATCCATGGCTGTTCAGTCCCCAATGACGTCGGATTCGCCACTGGCTGCTCCAGTGTGGGGCAGCGGTGAAACCCCACCTAGCATTTTCCATCCAGTGGGAAAACGCGCTTGGTCTGGATCATCCAGTCCAAATAAGTCCTTGGGTCAGTTTAGTCCGCCCAAGGATCTCGCCATCCACCTAGGAGCCCAGGCGGTGCCTTGCAGCCCACTTGTTCTCCCCCACTTCCAGCTCCATTTTGGCCTTTGGGTCAAGTATGGAAGATTGTTCCCATATGAGGAACGTGCATTTATTGACCTGGACTAGGCGGTGATGTAGCTGGCCAGCTTTATCAACTTCCGCCCCTTTAAGGGCTACTTTGACCTTGGCTTTACCTGCAAAGCTGACGCCGCCACTGCAGCTACGGTGCTCTTGGTCTTCAAGGGCACCCCTATTCCAACAACACGCACCTGGCTCCCCACTGACACCACTATGGTGGTTCAGTTCGCGGGGTTGCCCACTCACCTCCCCCTCGCAGTACTCCATCAAAAGTTGATGGATGTTTTAGCCGCATATGGCTCCAACCCCATCCTCCAGTTAGTGGTTCCCAATGGGGCCACTCATCTAGCTGGGCCTTGGGCAAATGCCACAATCAGCCCCAATAATTTAAAAATTGCTTTGTTGATTCCGCCCTGAGCCATCATACCCTCAGCCCCCAACCACCCATTCTGGGCCCAGGTAGAGAGTGGGAGGACAATCTGTCCTTACTGCTTTTAGTTAGACCAATTAAAGCGCAAATGCCCCTCACTTGTGACTTCCTCAGACCCTGCGCAGTCATCAAAAGACCCCCAATTTTCCTCACATCACACTACTTTTCTGACTTGGGTTACAATCCTACCCCCCTCCCCCAAAGCCTGCTGCTGTCTTAGTGCCTGCTGCAGCCAATCAGCCCCTCCCTCAGGCAAGTGCTACATGTGCCTCGCCCAGTGCTACCTGCGCCTCATCCAATCAGGGATCAGCTTGAACTAATGTGGGTTCCCACTCTATTCTACAATCACCAGCCACACCACTTCAATTTGCTGACCCAAATCTTGAGTTTAGTTTTGAACCCATGGTCCACATTGGCTGAAACTGATGAATTGGGTAACTTTATAGAGGCATCACAACCCACATATGACGGATTTGTCCAGAGTTAAACTCTCAAACAGGTTGCCCACCGCTATTACACTCCCCCCAGATGCCGTGGAGTTCCGCTTAGAAAACCAGCTCGCTATTGCAGCAGCCACCCATCCTGAGGTAGCCTCTATCTGGGAAATGGCAGAATCAACAGTTTCAGCGCTAGCCACGGAAATACTGTCCCTCATCCTTATGCCAAACACTCCTTCAAACTACAAAGTGACCCTTGAAATTGCCCACAGGTGCGCCAAGGAGGCCATCCAGAGAGTGGTTTCTGCCTCGCAAGCTAACCCTCGGGTTACCCGTGCCTCCGTGGCTTCTCTGTCCTAGCTCCCTGCCCTCTGCATTAAGGCAGAGGCCACCCTTTCCAATTACGTTGGAGACTTGCTGAAGTATGGCCTATTCCTTAAGCAGCAGCCTCTTGTTACCAGCCTCACTCCCCATGTCACTGATCACCCCACCCCTTTGCTCTCCTCCTTGGCTCATGCTCTCGCTGAAGAGGCGAATGAGTCTGAGGATGAGCCCCTGATCCTCCTGCCCCTTCCGCCATGGTAGGATGAGCGCCTCAGCGCTATTCCACCTGGTATTATGTGTCTCAATCGTTATTCCAAACATTCTTTGAATGGTCATTTTCTTTTGATCTGAGATTTTAATTAGTTTGTTCAGTTTTTGTTTTATCACTTTATGCGCTTCAATAATGTCTGTCCCCTGGTCGGCGTGCCTCATAATAAATTTAAAGAATCTGAAGAGGATTGAGCCTTTTTAAAATATATCACCAAAGATACTATGATTTGAGAGGGAGCCTTGTATAAAAATGTCAAATCCAAATGGTTACTCTTTTTGCATCCAAACTCAAAATTTCATGCTGTTATGGACAGGCATGAACAAGTAGGTCATAGTGGGTTAAAGAAAACCCAAGAATGATTAAAAACCGAATATGATTGGGATAGCATGACCAAATTAATCTGAGAGACCCTTGACTCATGTCTCATTTGTAAAAGCCATGGAGCCACCAACCCTACTATTCAACATCAAGTTATTCCCCCAACTAAAGCATTCAAAGTGGTAAGCATTGATGTTGTAGGCACTTTTCCTCGGGGATTTCATGGACATCAGTACATTGTTATGGCAGTCAATCACCTAACTAAATGGGTTGAGGTCACAACCATTGCCACCCCCTCTGCTAAGACTACTGCGCTATTCCTTTACCAGCACATCATCACTCAACATGGGTATCTCAAAGTCCTTATGTCTGACAGATGGGACTAATTTTACCTCGCAACTCTTACAGGAACTATTTAAAATATTTAATACTGCCCAACAATTTGTCGTTCCTTATAATCCATCCACAAACGGGGCAATCAAATGACTCAATGGGACTCTAGTCTCAATTTCAAGGAAGATGGCTTCCACTGATCCCTCTCAGTGGAACTTCTATTTGCCTAGTGCCTTGTTTGAATATTAAAAGCTATCATCAGATCATCAAGATGTCGCCTTTAAAATACATATATGGGCGAGATTCATCAGTCCCTTCTAGTGTTCAGGCCATACTTGAAGAAAGCATACCCAAAAACTCTGATTTAGCTATATAAAATCTAGCTGATGAGATATATGTCTTCAAGCTCAAGCCATGAAATTGATTGAAGTAACTACTCAAAAGGATACCCAAAGAAGCAATAAGCATAAATCCACCTTACCTGAATATTATATTGGGGATTTTGTTATGTATTATTACTCTCAGCATGGTAGGTGAACCGAGAAGTTAAGATCCAATTGGTCTTGTCCTTAGCTAGTTATAATTTGAAAAGGATTAGAGTACTCGATTGTCCATGGTGATACTGTTATAGTGATAAACCAAATTAACACAAGATTTTTAAAAATTTACCCTCCTCCACAATCAAATCTTGAGGAGGAAGTGTCAGTATTTCGCCAAATTCTCTCATCTCTGAAAATTCTACTCCATCTATTCCCCTGGCGCTATCAGAAAGAAAGCGTAATTTATCTAAATCTATCAAGGTTAATAAGAATGATCAGTCTCATCATGATCAAGAGATAGAAGATTTGATCATTCAGATTTTAATTAGATCAAATAGATCCCAAACCACTACAAACCCTATAAATATCTTTTCCTTAGACTAATAAAAATTAGTTAGAATTATAACCTGCTTTTAATTTAACTTATTGCTTAATTTGGAGAATCCGCTTAAGTAACTTTCAGAGAGAACCTTCCCCATTGGAAGTGTAATTCAAAAACTTTCAGACTTGACATCATGTATAAGCTCGTTGATCTCTCTTTGAAAGTCCCAAATATTTTCTTTTCTGTGGCTAGTTTTTCCTTGAGATTTTGCAGATGATTAATCACATCTTCGTGAGTTCCTTGCAATCTGGCACTCTGATGACAGCTGTGATGAACTTGACGGCAGGTATCATTTAGTTGGCTTACTAGTTCAGCTCATTCTCAAAGGAGCTCCTCATTTGATTATCAAAGACTTTCAAAACTAATCTGGAGATTGGCATATTACACTTGCTCTATGAATGGATAGGTCACAGGGTCTCCTTGATTGGCACTATTAAAGCCCTCAAGGTGAGCTATCAGATCCAATTACCGGCCATACTCAGTGATCTGAGAAACGAGACTCTAGAATCTTTGGTGTCTCAGTGGCTGCCACTTACTTTCCAACGGAATAAGATCAACTGTGATGGAGTCAGCTTGCTTGGTAATGCACCGCTTCAACAAAGTAACGTGGTCCCTACTAAGACCCATGGTGGGTTAATACCTGACACCCACTTGGTAATTTCCTGTATAAAAAGTTTAGTTTAGCCTCCTAAGGTAGTCATGTCCTTAATTCAGTCGAATGTGATTCCTTTCAAATTCAGCTATTTACTAATATCTTGTATTAGCTCCTAGTTTAAACAGGGTATGAGTTGATTTATCCGCCCATGAGCATCAACATTGGTATGTACTTGAACAAGGTCCCCCTCATCTCCTGAACATCTGTTCCATGCGTTCCAACAACAACTGATTATCATTTTGTTGTGCTTGATCAAACCGCACAATGTCTCCAATTTTAATGTTGTATCAAGCTAGGACTCACAAAAGATTTCAAATAGATGGTTGTGCATACAAAACAAGATGATACATAGTCCCGTGATAGTTAAGACAGTGCATCAGTCTGGTGGTCTTCACATCCAAATAGGACGTATACAATTTGTAGCGCTTGGCTTGATCACATTCGTTGAAAAAATAAGCATGAAATTTTCTATAAAGTACTCATTGTAAAGACAAACCCATAAAGGAACCACTCCATAATATTAAGAAGCTGAGGGGAATTAATATCTGTTTAGCGTCCATGCTTTGCCAACTCAAGGGCTGGACAAGCTGATAGCTTCTTATCCATCAGGGAGTCACTAAGGTCATCTGGCTCAGTCACAGTGAACAGAGATAGTTTCTTATCAGAAGATTTCATAGGGTCTACACTATATTTGTCACAAAAATCCGCAAGGTCTTGGCAAAGGAATTTTAAGGTTTACCATGATTAAAAGTATTCAAGATGAAGAGTTGAATCAGTTGGTCCCATGTAGTTATCACCACTGTTGTTTTTCAGGTTGATTAAATAATTTATTGTGGATTGTTGCACAGAGGTTAAACCCAAAGATACAATGGAAGGACAATATGAAGATTGTCGTTTCCCAAGCAAAAATAGTAAAAAATAAGAAATAGAAGCCAAAACCATTTAGTACTAAAAAAAGAAATAGAAGCCAAATGCTCCTGGAAACCCAATTTTAGTAACATTAAAAACAGCTTCATACTACAAAACCTAAGAGATCTACACCAGTTATTATAGCAACTTTTCGTTCTCGTTGCAATCACTAATTACAACCAATTTAATTCAAGACTGGTAAGTTTAATAATCTACACAAGGGTGGGTGTGCACCTAATGTCAGGTAAAGGTTGGTAAAGGGTAGTAAAAGGCACAGGGTCATTCTTCACATTGTCTAAAGTTTGAAAACGCCCTGGTGACACCAATGGCTAAGAAAATGATATTAAAAACAGCGGTGAGTTTATTGCCAGAGATTTTAGCTTGGCAAGAAAAATCAACCAATACATTTAAACCCCGCACTCTTAGCTCCTGTCATCAGTGGAGCATGGGATTGGTGTTTTTCTGGATCTTAATTTAATGAAACTTTGGGAAAAATTCTGTAGTGATGTGCACAAACACTTCCCACTCGCTGTATATGTTGCACCAAATCAATACTTATGGATGGTTGGACCTCAGGTTTGAAACTGCAAAAGCAGAGGACGCCGCTGCACAGGTGCGTGTGGTGGTCAGTCTCTCAGATGGTCAATGGCTAGTTGAAACAAAAAGACGCACTGTACCAAATCTAATTAAATATTTGTCACTTTTAAATTTCTCCTTACAACGGTGAAACGTGAAGTACTGGAGCATTACCTCTTGGTTGGACTTAAAACTATAGGGGACTTCACTCTTTTAAAATGGAGCACTTCACGTTTAAGCTGGAGCTTATCATTGGCAAAGAAATTTCAGTAAACCCCTAACTGCGGTTATCATGGAAGACTTAACCCAAATTATACACACCACAATTATCAACATTGACTGGCAGAAATTCCGCCTGCTCCACATTACAGTGGATAGTGCACCCCCTATCTGCACCTGTGATCGTGCTATTGGCCATAAATCACATAACTTCCCTTTCAGAGATTGCGTCACTCAACATTAAATTCTCCATGACGCAAAAGGAAAGGCTGACTCCTAATATGATTTTGCCATTAATCCCAATACCACCTTCCTGTGGGGTGCACAGGGGTGTTATATTCAAGTAAAACCTGTGTCCCCACAAGAGCGCAAAAAGGCCAAACAGGTTCATGGAGCAGTGACCAATGCAGCAACTTTGGCAGCATTTATGATCCCTCCTGCCCAGACCTAAGCTGACATTGAATCATCTGCAGCCAAAGCGGCTTGATTATTCACTATACAATCAAATTGAGACCACCAGCCTGCAGACCAGGTGTTTGAGTCAAGTTACCCTACGCAAAGTTAATATTCACCAAATGGAACCAAATCTCTTGACCCAACCTCCCCCAATTTGTATCAACCTCTGAAGATGCACAAGAGCACCAATTTGTAAAATTTAGTTGAAGTCAAAACCCAAAAATGAAAAATCTAAAAAAACCTGTATTGTCCCTAAAGACAAATATAACTCAGTTTCTTTTTTGAGTACTAGTGATGCCTGTAGGAATCTAGATTAATTATGCTCACTTGGTGCTACGCCGCTGGATCCACAAAGGATTTTAATAAGATAAAAATTTAAAAACTATAAAATTGGATCTTTATGATCTTTTTAATATGAGCGCAGGGGTAAGTATAAAAAGTGATCCCTTTCCAATTTTCGATGATTAGTATCCATACTATTTTAGAAGGTCAGAGGGAATTCAGAGATAGGTTTGGAATAGCTCTATGCTTTCCAATTTAGATAATATGGGTTTCAGTACGATCAGATCTTGGGAAGATTTAGTTAATTTTGGTAAATTGGACGTTGGGGTTTTGGGGCAGAATATACCCATGCGGCAAGGTTTTGATGTACTGCAACCAATCACTGCTAAAGAAATTATTCTCACCTTAGGGGCCCACCACCACGTCTATAAAAAGGGGTAGCCCCCGCGCAGGTGTGGTAAAGGACTTGGCGATAGTTGGGGGAGTACCTTCCACTGGTTTCCCCAAATTCTGTCAAGTAATAAGTGAAATCCAATCATTTGATTTTACAGGAGGTGCTTGTGCATGTTTTAAATGGGTATTACCACGGTTTACAGGGTTCCACTGAGAATTGGCCAGGGTCTTTTGGCTGATATCACAGACATTACAATTAAAATAGCTCTTATTAGCATTGGAAAATCGCAAATGACTGACATTTTCCTTTTTTGATGGAACTTGACCTAAAATTTTTATTTTTGAGCTGCAAAGATAAATGTCTGACAGTGTCAATCTCAAAAGGGAGAATCTCCAGAATCTTTATTTGCAAATGAGCCAAACAAAAGAATTATCAAAATAAATATTCCTAATATAGCCCCTAAGTTATTAGCCTAGAAAGACATATCAGATAGTGAGGAAGCTTTGAGAAAACATTTGTCCAGTGCCCACTTTAGCTGGCAGACCATAGCAGACAACATTAAGGTAGAAGCATCAGCGACATTTGGAATAATGAGGTATAGTTGTGACTTTTCTTCATTTATGAGGCCAGCTGTGTCCATTGCCTCAACGTGTTGAGCAAGTTTATGCTCACCAAAAGTGATGAGAGAAAGTGCACAAGTGAAAAACTTAATGCGCTAGCAGTTTGGGGTATAGTTGGGGTCAAAAAGGGAAGTTTTGCCACGTTTATGCTAGTTCTGCTCGCACCAAAAACGAGCTCCTCAATTTCATGTTTTGCATCTTCCTCAAAATCATGGGGAAAGTTTAGGATAGGAATAACCTCCATGAGGGGTTCCATCTTCCCATGAAGTTGATGGCGGAGTAGGATGTTGACAGGGACAGCTGCAGTCTCAACCGCCATTTTATTTTATTGATATAATTAGCAAAACTGGATTTTTCATGAAAACGTTGAAAGTGAAAATTGTGAGGATTAATAACTCCTCCAAAGCAAAATCCAGCTTTACATTAAATGGTGGTTGCTATCATCAATCCAGACAAAATATTTGAATGGATTAAGCTCGGCCAACTCTTGGCCAGCCACCAGAATCAGAGTGATGGCAGGAGAAGATTGGTTGCAGACAGTTGACTATTCAGTAAGTTAAAACTATCTCAGCCATCAACTGAGGATTATGTAATATGGTCAAGTCATTTTATTCCATAATTTTTTAACTTTTATTGGCTACACCTTGGAAGCGATGCCAGAATTTACTGAGGGTGTGGGTGGGAGAATTGAGCCTCATTTAAGAGAATTAGGCTGAACAAGCTTCTGACTCAATGCTGGAAGGAGGAGCAGCAAAAGTGGCAGAGGCGGAGACTGTAGGAAACTTGTGCTTTGAGTAATCAAGCTCAACGCACAAGGGGAAAATGGCGCAGCCATTTTTAATGCACGCTCAGAAAGGGTTATCAGGTCAGTCTGATCACAATGCATGGGGGAATCGTGAGATGAGAATTGCAATAAATTGGGAAGATTGTCACTAAGGTGAGAGGCTCTCTGGATGATTCACCCCATTTGGGACAATAAACTGCAATATGGGGTCTGTAACTTAAATGGCCAAACCCTCCATGAGCTCATGGCAGAGGCGTTCAGGAGAGAGATGGGAGGGCAGCCTGGAAAATTGGACCAAAATAAGTGGCCTCATCTGGGAGCCAGGTTTGAATGGTGGTAAGAGGAATATTTTTTAACCAGATGGTAGCTTAGCTGCTTCCACTACATTGGCTTCATAGTGGAAGCCAAGATTAAAATGCCACTTGAAGGGGGAAAAATTGATAAATCCGGCAGGCTTGTACACATGCATGGCCATCTCAATGATGGCCGCACACACAGATGGAAAGAGATTCCTATATTCAACCTGTAGGTTAAAACGCGAATTGCTCCATGGGAGCACCAAAGGGCTCTTTGTAAGGAGAATGCTATTACTCTCCAGTTCCCAGCGTGGTAGTGCATGGTGCACAGGGCCAACGCCAGGGAACTAGTCATTAGTAGTAAAGTTACTAGAGCCTCACAGAGCGTGCTTGAGCTGGATTAACTATGTTGAGGATGGTTATCATTAGAGGGAAAAACTAAATGGAATTGCGCGGTGCTCAGAGTGTGAGTTTATAGACGACCCAGGTTGGAGGGAACCTGGGTGGCTCAATGGTGCATGGATGGAGAAATTTACAGTTGTTAAAATCAAATGGCTTAACATTGCATGAGACCTACTTAAAAGTTCTGCGCATAGGATCATCCAAGATAGCATATGTAAAAGGTGTACTAGTGAAGTGTTTTATTATGAGGGAAGTTGACCAACAATAGAGATTGGTCTCAAGAAAAAGGATTTAAGGTAGCTTGAGGGGAACAATCAATTGATGGAAGTGGTGCTAAGATGAGGTGCACCAATAAGCGCATGCTTCCATCAAGCAGTAAACTATATTGGTAATTGAACAAACTCAGGTTATTAGTTGTAGGAGAAACTGACCCAAGCCAGAAATTTTGAAAACTGAATATGTTTCAAGACCCCGTTCACCAAGAAACTGAAGCAAACCATTTTTATTCATCAAAAAGCTTGTTTTTTTAATGCACCTGTTGTTATAAAGGCCCAAACTTTTCTTGCATCCCTAGGACCAACCTGGACGTACATCGCCTTCACCCAGTGTTAATCTAAGGTATGCTTGAGGTCAGGGAGGCCTGCCAACTTCAATTTCTTTGCCTCCTGACATGCTGCTTTGTCCTTGGTATTTGTCCCCATTATTATGTCATTTTCAAGCCATGACATTCTGGAGCACCGTCTGGGAGCTTTCTAGGTGGTGGGTCAAGTCCCAAGGATAGACATACGCCCAGTCACATTAGGAAGGCTAGCAAATCCAGCCCAGGTGTGCTTTGGCGGTGTGAAAAGTATGCCAGATGGTGGCGCACCACCACACTAAGCCAGGGCAGCAGGCATTGATTGCATTGACATTGGTAAGTTTTGTCTTGATTAAGCAGTCATTTTTGTACTTTCTAAAAAATCCAAATTTGGTTTTGATTTAAAATATTAATGTGAAAGAGAGTTATGACTCAGTTTTATCCATCAAATGATTAGCCAAGTTGTATACTGAACAAGCATCTCAGGAAGGTCAAGGGGCCCTTCCCATTGCACCTATGGTGTGATGGGGGTCTCCTTCAAAATAGGGACGTTGAACATTGCTGGAAACAAGGCATTGCTGTCCCAGTCTAGAAAAATGAGTTTTTATAAACAATTTACCTTTGGCTATACTAGCAATTTAGAAATCCTACGTTTCTCAAAGGGTGCCAAGGACATATGGACAATCATGCTCCTCCCCTCCCTTTCTATTTGGTTGCTGCACAGTGGGGTGCTTATACATGCGTACCATAGTTCTAAATTTATATCTAAAAAATCATACCTCGATGGTCACATGCTGGTCATGTTCTTTTCATGGGATGATGAAGTGCACGCTATAGTTAATGTTTACACCCCAACCTGTTTGCGGCTTGTTGGGATTTCCTCTTGGCTGTAACTTTCCTCCCGCTTCCACATGATCCCTTTGTGGTGGGCGACCTGAACTGCTGGTCCAACCTGTCCACTGACCTTGGCCTTCAACGCCTACCCCCCACAGGGGCACGTCAAACTTGGCGTTCTAAAAGCCACCTTGAGGCTTTTTGAAACTCTCCCCAAGCATTCATCATTGCTACCCAACATGTCTCGCCCTCATGTGCACAATTGTCAGCTGTGGCTATGTCCCACATTGATCTCATTATTGCCTCATTGAACTTTTGATCCAGATTACACACTTTACAAAGATGAAAATCAATTTATAACTAAAGGATGGTGTTGAAATCCTTCAATTTGTCAAGCCTAGTGGCACAAGCGCCAAAATGGTGCAACCTTCAACTGGCTGTGATCACGTCGCCCATGAATTCAGCATGATTTGGCACCAAAATTTTGGCATTGGAGTTTGCCATATCGTTCTATGCTGATCTACTTTCTACCTGGTCAGCCTTAAATCAAACAACATCCTTCAGGCATGCCACATCTAATTGTGATGCTCTCAGCAAGTATAAGTGGACCACCTGGAGTCTAATGTCCCTGCTGCAGGGTACAGCACAGCTTAGGGGCATAAGTGTGCTGAAGTGCCTGCTTGTCCCAACGCACTGGTAAGATAACACAAACATCGCGTTTGTTTTTAGTTCACGGCAAAAAATTTAATGGCATATGACATATGCTCTACCTGCTTTTTCCACAAATTTATTTGTACTGCAACAGAGCTAGGCCTTCAGACAGGTGAGGGGGCCGGAAAAATCCATCTCAGACACTCCATCCAACAAAGCAGTTGAAGTTCAAAACTTTTACTCCAAATTGTATAATCTGAACCAGTTTGCCTGCTGCTATTGTTGAGTTTTTTGATGGTGAACATTTCCACACCATTTCCTGCTACCCAGAGTTAATAAATTTAGTTATTGAATTTATTGCGGGGAAGGCCGACCATGGGATGGACACTTCCGAATATGACTCAGAAGAGATAAAACTTATTACTAGGGGAGGCACCCCAGAGAAGCGATGCTATATCTTGTTGCCAGCAGGAACGCCACTTATGGGAAAGGGGAGGGAATGTGTGAAGGGGCCGTAGCCACAATTGAGCACGTGTGGAGGAAGGGGTCTGAGTTGATGAACCAGACTGGGAACCAGGAGGAGACCAGCTGTCTGTGACGTGGTGGGAGGTATCTGAACAACCACAATTGAAAGTGGTCCACCAAATGGTACCGGAATCTGTGGACAGCTTCTGGGAGGGTGGGGGTGGAGCCTGCGATGGCATCCAAGACAATCGTGTGGATGGTCCACATGGCGATTGCAACCACCAAAGCACGGAGGGATGGTGGAAGGGAGGAGGCCATTGATAGAGAAAACATATCTCTTGACAGACTGAAGGGATGCGTTTGATCCTGGCCCAAAAGACGTTAAACTTCGCGCCATATCACTTTAGAGGTAGGCACTTCTCCAGGCGGTGTAACAGCGTTCCATACTGGCCACACACGACACAGGATGAGTGTAAAGCGTTAGAGCGATCAGCTGTACGATACACCCGCCTCAGGCAGCGCCACACATGGGAGCGGACTTGAGGCTGTAATAGAGGATGGTGTACGTATTTCCAGATAGTTTTTTGGGTCTCAATGGAGTAAGGGATGTCCATCATGTCCTGGTAGTCCACCCTGGATAGGACATGGGGCCGAATGGGAATCACGCCATCATGGATGGGTAGCCCCTGTACCTCTTGTTTGAACTGAGGAGAGGGCGTCCTCTTTGGGTTGTATGTCCGCTGATACAAATTCTCCACTCAGCGCTCCGCATGGAGAGTAGGATTCGTTTGTAGTGGGTGTTAGTCCCACGAGGGCCTGTGGCCGAAGTGTGTGATGCGAGGTATTTCATCAGGGAGTGGGGTTCAATGGATTGTTGAGGCCCAAGGCGCGGGAGAAGTTGGAGCGGGCTGCGCGGGACCAGTTTTGGGAAGGGAGTGTAGGGGCGGCGACAGCCGCAATCCAGGTGCCCAGGATCTTGGCAGCATGGGTTTTGAAGTCAAGTAGGCCCATGCCACCATAATGATGAGGGCCAAACATGACCTCTAGCCACACTGGCGGATGGCGGCCTGACCAAAGCCATCCTTGCAGCAAGGCATACAAGGATTTGAAGAAGCTTTGGAAAAGGGGATGGCGTGGGCTCCGAATCAGACTTTGGAGAGGAGCATAGAGTTAGCTAAAACCACCCTGCCAGTAAGGGAAGTAGGGTGGGCTCTGAGAGAGGCGATTCGCTTCGTCACATTATCCAGAATTTGGCACTCCATTACTGCTGACGCGTATCCGCCTGCCTCCATCCACACGCCCAGATGGTGCACTGGTCCTATGGTAGGACGTGGCACAAAGGGGAGCACCAGTGGAGCGGTGTGTGTTGAGTTATTAGGCCGAGGACGTGGGCGAGCAGATGGGCCGGGTTGGGGACCAATTGCTGGGGTCTAGCAGTTCTGAAACCGACCAAGGAGGATGATTTTGGTTTTGGAAGCATTCAGTGCCGCGTTGCTTACCTGGGAATACTCCTAGATGAGAGCTTCAATCATGCGTGCATCTTGATTATTAGACACCCCACCCACACAATCATCTGCGAACGCCATTATCTTGACTGGGGCTTGGCCTGGCACATGGACCCCAGTGAGTTGGGCATTCACATTTCGCAGTAGTGGGTCAAGGCTGAAGTTGTATAAGAGTGGGCTGAGGGGGTCCCCTTGTCGCAAGCCCCTTTGAGGGTGGACTACTTCCGTCAGGAAGCCAGGGCCACGCCTGCCATTGTTGCAGATTCCGTGAGCAGCATTACCCAGTTGATAAAGTGAGGGGGTAGGCGGAATTGATGTAGGCAGGCCCTAAGGTATTCCCAGTTTACTCTATCATAGGCCTTCTGTTGGTCCAAAAATACAAGTGCCCCAGAGGCTGTGGATTGACATACGTTAGCCACAGAGTGCACATTATCCCAAATCGACCTTCTGGGGATGAAACCAAATTGTTCTGGGGAGATGGTGGCAGATGCTACAGTCCCTAAACGGTTAGCCATGATTTTTGTTAAAATTTTGGTGTCTGTGTTTGTTAGAGAAATGGGGCGCCAGTTGGCTAAGTCTAGCTTATCCCCTTTCTTGAAAAGTGTGACTGTAAAGGCCTCATGTCCTCCTGGTAAGAGGCGCGTTTCCAACAGGCTTTGGTTAAGTGAGGCGAGCAGCAATGGGGATATATATTTGAAGTACTTTTGTAGAACTCATATGGAATGCCATCTGGGCCTGGGTATTTTCAGTTTGGCGCACCGCGAATGGCTGTCCATAATTCGTTTAGAGTAATCAGATTCATTATTTCCAGGTATTGGAAAATGGTGCAGATGTGGGCTTGGTCGAGAAATTCTGCAGCTTCGGCAAGCTGAATTGGATCAGATCGGTATAACTCAGAGTAATACCTTTGCATATCAATTGCCACTTCAGCTGATGTTTCCACAATGGAATTATCCGATCTTTGCACCTGTATGCAGGCCATGCTCTGGCGTGGTACAAAATTTAGTTTAAAGAAATGTGCAGTGCACTTGTCGCCTTTTGTGATGCGTGTGGCCCTGTACTGAACACAAACCTGATGTTTGTGTTGTCTTTTGAGTGCGTTGAGGTGGGCGGCTGCCTCCGCCCACTTCTGGCCCCATGCAGAGCTGTATCCTGTAACTGGGATGTTGGACTCCAAGTGTGCCAATTCTGCCAGAGCATGTGAGATAACCACCGATGTGGCTCATGAGCGTCTGGAGGAGAGATGGCGATAGTGGTGGATGGTGTCATCTTTGAAAGTTGCCCATGTGGAAATGGGGACCGCGCAAAATGGTGCAACAAACTTTTTTGCCAAAGTTGCCTCTTCCACCCACGTGGAAAATCGTGGTGACGCGAGCTCATAGGGCAGATCTTGCACCAATGTGGGGCCTTAGCAGCTATGACAGGTAGGTGGTAGGTTAGCGAGACCAGCTGATGGTCGGAGAATTCCATTTTTGTTGTTTTGAAGTGAGATGTGGGGTTGGAATTTCGCCGGCATTAGAATAAGGTCAATGCGGGTCATGGACCATAGTTGGCCATTGTGGATGTGGGCACATGTCATGTTTTCGAGCAGTGGGGCATGTCATGGCAGTGCATCCATTAACCAGAGGGTGGCCTTTAGAACGCGTAGTTTTGTGTGACCCTGAGGGGCGTGGGGTGAGGAAGGCCACCAGTCCGTTGGTGTGTTTAGCCAACAGTTCATGTCGCCAACTAGGAAAGAACCTGGGGGTAGTGGGAAAGATTTGACTGACGATAAAAATTCCCAACACTCGCGTGCACCATTTGGGGCATAGATGTTAACTATTGCGTGCGCTATGTCAGCCCACGAGAAAGTGACAACAAGCACTTGGCCATTTGGGAATATTTCTGAGGATTAAATTTGAAAAAATTATTTTTCCAAATTAGCACCCCACAGTGCTTCGACAAAAAGGATAGGGATGGGAGGAGCATTGTTTTCCAAGTTTCCTCGGAACCTCATGGACAGTAGGACTCCTGGATGGCCAGGATATCCACGGGTAAATTGTGTTGTAAAACTCAGTTTCCTAGCCCGCGATGGGGAGGCCTTGAGTCTGGCGATATTCAACATCCCTAAAGTAAAGGTTTCCCCATCACACCTTAGGTGCAGGGGTGGGCACCTGGGCCCACCAGCCTCTTCTAGATCCCCATAGGCCTTCACAGCAGCATGGGTGTTAGCAGCAACGCTATTAGAGTTTAAGTTAATTTTTGCAGAAAGAGTCACGTTGGCTTTAGCCTTCATATTTTGTTTTCCCTACATCAAACACATTTTTGTGGTGTAGATGAGATTGGTGCACCATTGAGCGGGTAAAAATTTTTTTTCAGTTGGGATAGGTCCCAAGTCAGTTTCAACTGGAGCTTGGGTGCAACAATTGGGTGAGATCGAATCTCCCATCAGATCCTCAGATTGAGTGGCCCGCTCAGTATGGGCTTCCCAATCTGATTGGTTGATGGATTCCCAAGTTGCTTCCACTGCGAAGGTTTCCATGTCCTCCTGGTGTTGTGATTGTGGGATAGCGGTGGTAGCTTTGGCCGCTTCCTTGGCCATGGCCCTATGGGCCTTCTTGGCCTTCTTCCGCTCTTGCGAGGAGATAGGCTTTACCAATAGGTAGCAGCCTTGTGCTCCCCATGGGAAATCCTCCTTGGTGCTTGCAGTTGGTTCGTAGTGCGCCTCTCCGCTGGCCATGGCCGCCGAGGGGTGCTCTTGGAATGTGACGCCCTCCTTGATGGGGCATGCATGCGCCTTATGGCTGAATGCATCACAGTGGGTGCAAATGGGGGGCGCGCTGTCTACGGTCACCTGGAATGGGTAGGTGGTATGCCCTGCAATATCAATAAAAGTGGAGTGCGGGATCTGGGTTAGGTCCTTCACGATCTCCTCAGTTGGGGTCAGAACTGCAATGGCTTTGCTGGTGCACAGGTGTGGCATCAGCGTGAAGCGTTGCATTTTGAAAGATTGTATTTCGCCATATATGGCGAGACCATCTTTCAGGTGTTGTTCCAAAATGTCACGTTTTACCATAGTAGGCAAAAAGTCAAACGTGAGGAAAATTTGGTTTGATTTTGTCCATCTGGTGCGTTTGGTTTTGACGACCCATTGCCCTTTGGGGAGATCGACCACTATGCGCACCGCTGCAGCCTCATCTGCTGCTATTTTGCTTTTGAAACCTAGGTACAGCCAACCGCATGACATGGATTGAGGTGCAATGTACACCGCGGTCGGAAAAATTGTGTGCACATCTTCACAAAATTTTTCTCATAAGGCCGTTTTTTGGATGTCCAGAAACATGCGGACTCCAAATTCCACTGACAAAAGTGGCTGGGAGTGTGGCGTGTTGATGTACTGGTTGCATCGTGCTTGCCATGTGAGAATCTCCGGAGAAATAGTGACTGCCAGTTTTTTAAAATTTTTATCTATTCCGCTGGATTCTCTGGGGCGTTTCCAAACGTTGGATACCGCTGGCCTTCCACCTGCTCCTCTTACCTTGCTTGCCCAACTGCTCCATGACATGGGTGCAGACTAATCTCCTCTGTGAGATTATCAAACTAGATTTAGTCTTGAATTAAATAGGTTGCAATAGTGATTGCAACGAGAAAGAAAAGTCATAGTTAATGAATTTAATTACTTTTAGGAATCTCTGGTATGCTGTTCGCGGTGCACCAGACATGAAGTGCCCAGGTCCAGATGGGATTCTGTATAGTTTCTATAAAAGATATTTTAATTATTTCTCCTCTTTGTTGGTTGTCTCAATGAACTAATGCTTGTTAGAAATGTGCCACCTTCCTGGGGGCCAGGAGGACTACATGATAACACTGTATAAAAAGGGGATAATCTGGACTTGGCCAATTAAGCCCCATATCACTTACTAACACAGATACAAAACTAATTACTGAAATTATGGCAACCACCTAAAAGAAGTTTATTTTGAAGTAATCTCCTCTGAGAAGTTCAGTTTTATCCCCAAGTGGTCAATATGGTACATCATACACGCCGTAGTCAATGTAGCCAATCCACAGCTACTGGGGCGCTTGTGTTCTTATACCAAAATAAGCTTATGATAGGGGCAACTGGGATTACCTCAAAGCCTGCCTCCACAAATTTCATCTCCCTCACCGGTTCATTAATTAGGTTATGTTGCTCATAGAGTCTGACACAATGGCTGCGCATGGCCCTGTTTTCCTCAGTGATTTGTTCTACCCTCAAAGGGGTCTCCGCCAAAGGGGCCCTTTAGTTCACTCTTGTACAACTTCAGCCCTGACCAACTTTTATGCGGTGTGGATGCCCACCTTGATGTATCCATGTGCAAGGCCAGGCACCAGTTAAGATGCTGGCACTCACTGACAATTTTGTGGTTGGGGTGTCTGACAACCACGTTGCACGAGCTCTGGAGGCAACTATTCAGGATTATTCCAGGATTAGTAACGACGCTCTTAATGTCTATAAAACCGTAATCATTCTCTTTGGCTAGTACCAATCCCGCTGGTCACCAGCACATTGTAGTTAGCCTGCTTTGGCAACTAGCTCACAGGTTCACTTGCCCTGACCATCCCATAATGCCCCACTTTACCTCCATTTCGTGCCAAGACCCACTACTGGCCCAGTATTCCCTTTGAAAGTGTGGCAGGAGGCGGGAGGGTTCGCCTTGTCAGTAATGGAGCACCAAATCCTAGACAATGTCACAAAGCGCATAGCCTCCCTTTGAGCATAACAGACTACCCTCAAAGGCAAGCTTGTTCTTGCAAGCTCTATGCTCCTGTCAAAAGTCTGTTTTATGGCCCATGTCATTGTCTTTTCCTCCTCTTTCTTCACCTTGTTATATGCCCTCCTACAAGGGTGACTTTGGTTAGGCCGCCTTCCCCCGGTATGCCTGGATGTCATTTTTGGCCCTCGTCATAGTGGTGGTATGGGCCTAATCAACTTCGAGGTCCATGCCACCAAAATACTTGGCACCTGGATTGCTGCAGTCCTCAACCCCACAATCTCAGACCAGACTGGTCACGCTCATCCCAATCCAATTTTTCCTGCGCCTTAGGCCTCAGCAATCCTACCCACTCCCATTATTTCCTAAAATATCTGGCCTCTCATCCCTCTGCCTTGGGCCCGCATGGGACTTCGCCCCACTTCAAACGAATTCTCCTCTCCATTCGGAGTGCTGAGTGAAGAATCAGCATCAATGGGCACACCGCCCTGAGGGGTCGCCCTAAACCCGTTTCAAACAATAAGTCCATGGCCAGTCGTTTTAAACAGCCTTGTGCCCCAGTTTCCTCCATCATTGTTTGTGTGGACTACCTTGATACGCTGGACATCCTGTAATCTCTGGAGACCCAAAAGAACATTTGGCGGTATACACACCATCCTCTGTTACAACCCCATATTCGCGCTCATGTGTGGAGATGCCTAGAAAGGTGTAAAGGACTGCTGAGCGGTTCAATGACTCTCAGTCTTCATGCATTGTGTGTGGTCAGTATGAGTTATTAGTCTATTGCTTGGAAGATTGCTCGCCATCACAGGCGATCAGGCAGATTGTTATGCGCCTCTTTTGCCAGGAGCAAGTACAGACTTTCAGACTGTCTAAGAACATCTTCGCTTTTTTCATGACCTCCCTTATACACCCTTCTTACCGCGCCCTAATTATTGCAATAGCATTATGGATGATCCACAATATTGTCCTTGATGCACTTTCTGGTACTACCCCCACCCTCCGTGAAGCTGTGCGTCACTTCCACTCCCAACTCACGGATCACTTTCAGGCTTGGTTTTTTGGCCACCTGCCATCCCACCTCCTTTGGTTGGTGTCATCCTGGTTCCCCATCTGGTTCCTCTCATTGGACCTTTTCCTTCATCCTGTTTGGTTTTGGCCCAAGCCCACCCTGACACCCCCTCTTCCTTCCATTGGCAGTTTTGCTAGCAAAAGGAGGTAGCTTCAGCTCCTCTGGGGTGACCCTATGTTTCTTGGTGTTTTGTTGTTGGTGTTTATCGTGTCCATCCCATGGTCAGTCTTCCTCAAGTAATATTTTAAATTTACACCTGTTATTAACTTCACGCTACTGAGTCTACTGTAGCTTACTAACTAGAATCAATCCCTTCTTCACGCTTCCTCACTAATGTTATATCTCTTTCTTGCTGTGGTTGCTCACACAACTCTACTAAGCAGGTGAACTCATTTACTATTCACTCAGTACAATATCAGAAGAATTTCCAGCATACGTCACATTTCTCAATATTAGTCTTTGGCATTTGATCCAGGAGCAAACATCAGAAACTTAATAGTTAACCTATTTTTGATTATCCTTGGATTCTAGTCGCCAGTAATCAAATTATACAGAGTGTACCCAAACTGCACCCCAAGGCAACCATATCTGGAATATTTGTATGTGATTGTTCAACTTCAAATAAAAACTAATTAATCCTGGTATTCAGCGTAACAAAGGAAACATCTGGTTAATTTTCTGATAAAGAGGAGGCTTGAAAAGAGTTTGAGGATTTTCCAGTGGGAGGGCAATTCTATATAGAAACATTATTTAGCACCTGGTACATAGAGAGGTCCCTTCCTGCTTGATAGCCAACTTATGATATAAACTTTGAGATGAAAAGTCTTGGTGTTAACTATGACCAAATCACCTACTTGAAAGTCTGGGGCCGCATGGCGCTAATTGTTAGCAAATAATTTGGCATTGGTAGTTGATCTGGTCAACTATTGTTGGATTTTGTGGCGCACCTTATCGATGTGCTTACAAAGTCTCTGCAGCTGGGATATTGCTACAAATTTTTGGCCCAAGGTGAAGTCATGATTGTAACCTAAGTCACATACATAGGTGATACCTCTATGGCCGCATTGGAGATTTATTGTATAAAAACTGGTCAAAGGGAGATCAGTTGCCCATGTATTCTAGGAGCTAGTACCATAGCACTGAAGATACTTCTCCAAATACTGATTGGTTCATCTAGTTTGGCCATTTGATTGAGGGTGGTACGCTAATTTTTTTTCAGGGCTTGATCTACAATAAGTCTCACAAGGCCTCCAAATTCCTTGAGGTAAACTGAGCCCCATATTGCTGATTACCATCTGATATAAACCAAACAAAGAAAAAAATGAGATACAAACATATACCATCTCTTCTGCTGAAATAATTGTCAAGCATGGGATGAAGATGGCCTTTTTATGAAGTAATTCACACCATGACTGAATTATACCCCTGGGACACTGGCAAACCCACAACAAATCCACTATAATTGAGGCCCTGGACCTTCCGCCTGTTGGAGAAGGTGAATGGGCACATTTCGCCCTGTACGGTTAGATTTATAGTATTTATACGTTAAACAGCCTCTAATCCATGTGGGGACAACCTTTGTAAGGTCATCCCAATTAAATCTACGCTTTATCAGATTAGTTCATTACTTCACGCCAGGTTGCCCCATATTAGGGAATTATAATGTTCCCTTATGACTCAGGAATTCAGGGAAGAAGGAACCCACACTTTGTCACAGAAATAAATTACCTTAGCCCTTTTGGAAATACGATCAATATGGAGCCTTACCGTCAACAAAAATTAGACATAAGGTCAAGACCTTTGGCGTCAGCTTCTTGCAAAGCTGTCACATCATCTAAGAGAACCCTCTTCTGTAGAGGGATTGTTAGCGGGATTGTTTGACTCTATTTCAGTTACAGAATCAGTAGTGGGGGCGGTGCTTTTAATGGTTTGCAACTTGAAGTTTGGGTTTGGCCTTGTTTTATTTGGGTTTGGGAAGTGGAATGGAGGGAGCTCAGTGGCAATGGCTAAGGGGTAGGTGTCATGATTTGCTCAGGTGGGATTAATGTAACTAACTCGGAGCTTCCAATATCAAATATGTCTCATTGAAGAGTCGTGACCAAGAATGTCTGGTTAAATATGAGTGAATTTTTGACAAACTTGTACATGCAATAAAAACTCAAGAAGTCCCAATAGTTTCTAGTTCTTCTGTAGGCCAGTTTCTATCGCTTTCAATAGTAGATAAGCAATATTTGGTCAGTGCACACCAATACTGTTTTCTTGGCACCTTGTAAGATCTATTACCAATGAATAAAAAACCACGCAACAGCAGCTAACTTGTTTATCTTATATGGCCCAAGAACGTTAAGTCACACCAAACTTCCTTGTTAAGTAAGACACAGTTTGTTCTTTCACCTCATGTTCTTGCAAAAAGATGGCGTCACTGCAGTACCTGAGGTGTCACATGCCACAATAAGTGGTTGACCTCATCAGCATGACGTAAATTAGGAGTAGAAATGAAGATGTCTTTTATTTCATCAAAAGCCTTTTGGCACTCTGGGGTCTAACTAAGAGGGGTATTCTAAATAGTGAGGGGGTGCAAGAGGGTGAAAGCTCGGAGATGGCTGGTGAAAACTTCTACAGAAAGGTACAGATCCTAAAAATATTTTCAGCTGCTTTTGCATCACAGGGGTAGGGCAAGTGTGAATAGCATCTAGCCTTGAAGGTGTAATAGCAAGACCATTTTAAAACTCTGATTTCCAAGAACTGCACTTCGTCCTTGTAAAACTCACATTTGGAAGGCTTTGCCACTAATCCAGCTTTAATTTGGGCTACCACCACAGCCATAAAATTCTTACCATGCTGTGCAGCGTTAAGAGTGTGAATAAAAATATTATTAACGTATGCTATTGCGCAGGAGAAAATGAGATTTCCCAAAGAATCATTAATGCAGCGCTGTAATACTGCTGGCGCAATTTTCAAGCAAAACAGCATAACCTTATGTTAATAGATTTCATATCATGTTTGGATAGAAGTTAGCCGTTCCTGGACAGACACTTCGCAATTGATGAAATGCATTAACCAGGTCAAGTTTAGAGAAGGCTTTTGATATGGATAATGACTTGGGAAATGACAGCTTCCAGGAGGAAGGGATATGGATCAAGAAATGTGACGTTATTCAGTTGGCCATAATTCACACAGGGCCTTAATGTCATCAGTTTCTGTTAAATCTATTGGTGAAAGCAGGGGAGGTTTTATTAATCATCCCCCCTTTAGCCACCATGTCATCAATCCAAACTTTGAGAGCTAAATTGTCCTATGATGTTTATGGGTAAGACAGGCAGTTAATTTCTAATGAGATCAACTGTTAACTAGAAGTTCATAATAAACTTTGAATGTTTATAAAGGTGGTTGGCATGTTCAACGTTTTTACATCCTTATAAGGTTCCAGGATTTGCGGAATAGAGGGAAGGTCAGGTATAGCATTTGAGTTGGAGTACTCTACGGCTACCACCACGTTACCTGTGACTAAAGTGGGTAGCAAGGGAATTTTTTCCAAGTAGTATGTGTAGTAAACGCCAGCATGTTTTTAAGTCAATGTTCACAGATAGGCGGCGCCACCAACCAATCTCCAGGACCACTGGACACAGCTCATCAGGGATAGCTGAGAAGTGAGTAACAAACTCGTTTTCATGTGCTAAGAACTTGAAAGGCTTATAAAGCGGCAGTGTGACCATAGAGACACTGGAAACACCCAAGACAGATGCCCCAGTAGTAATTGGTAGATCCAAAGCTGTACTACTTTAGGCCAGTAAATTCCTACCGCACTAATGTCCACCAAAAATTTAACGTAAATTTCCGCTGCACCACAGTAATCTTAATATGAACACAAAGTAAGCATGGCCATAATTATCTTTTATTGAGGGAACACACATGAGTTTCTGATTGTTCAACCATAGGGAGTAGTTGGCTCTGCTCAGATTGAGGGCAAAACTGAGTAGGCATAGCTGCTGCCCGTGAATATTACAAGGAATCCGCCTCAGGACTGGAGGATCAGAAGAGGGCTGCACCTCTGACAGATCCTTATAAACTGGATTCTTCTGGCTCTCAGCTACAATCTGGTCACCCATGGAGCTATGATAGATAGATATAACTGGTGCGTTAGGATCTATCTTGATCAACGCATTGCCCATTAATACTTTAATGATATCATTTTTCTCACATGGCTCATCTTCATATTCATCTTCTCCTTCTGCCTCGTGTTCTCTTTCTTCTTACTCCTCCCTCTCCTTTATCTGTTGGTATAAATGAAGTAGAAAAAGAGCATTTGAAGAAGTATTTACATAGGTGTACACTTAGTAGGTTTAACTGGTTAAAAGACTCCAAAGTAAGATTAAAGCAAAATAGGCCCCTGGGAGTGGTGAGCCCTGTTTGATATCTGATCAGTGAGTACTAAAATAGTTGTAACTTGAGTAAAGAGAAGTTAGTATGCAACCTTTATTATTGTTTCCATTGTGCCACGTGATAGGGAAGTTTGAAGAGAGCTAACAAACTTTAAATGGTCAACCATATGTCCCCAAAACATCAAGGCTTGGAAACACAACATAACCAGGGAGTTATTTGGTTGCGTTATTTTTTTAGGATAACAATGTGCCAATAACTGGACACTGAATGTGGTTGCTTCAGCATTAACAACATTATGCACAGTCTACCCAGTTGTTCCTCAACAGAATTGAGTGAGGGAGATTGGGGGAGAGTCCTTGTTATAGATTTTTTGACTGAGATGCTTCCTGGTGCTGTTTTTCCATAAAATCCAACAAATAGGGGAATGAAACTATTAAAATTAACAAAAAATAAATGCAAAAACTAGAAAGTTGGTGTTTTTATATGTTTATTATTCCTCGTGGATGGTAAGAAATGAACCCCTTTTTTAAGCCAATAATTAGGATGTAAGTTATTGAGGCTCAAAGTTTGGATGGATTAGTATGACCTGAATTAGGAAATATGTTGATTCAATCTATTGGATCTCAGAAACTCGCCTCGTTCTGATGAAATGACCAATGGGAAGTCAATTTTTGGTAGGATTTGATTATGAGGTGACGATTTAATAAATTTTACCAATCAGTGGGCATGAAAATATTTCCTTGCAAAATCCCTTCCAACCCTATAAAAGGAGCTGGCCTTTGCGGGGTAGGTTATACTAAATTAGTGTTGGCCTTGGGAAGAGCTCCGATGGGCTCTACTGAATTTACCACATATTTGGTGCAATTTAATTACCTTACTTTGGGTTATTGGGCCAAGAGTTATTACTAAATTTATCGCCCCAATTTAATTGATTCCACTGAGAATTGGCCAGGGTCTTTAGGCCAATTTTTTCCACATTATTTGCCAAAACACTCTTACTACAATATTGGACTTGTAATTGTCTGACATTACCCCCTTTAAGAGTGTTAGGGGAAGAGTAAGGGCACAAGAATCGGCCATGGACATGGTTAATGGTAACCTCAATAGCCAGGGATTTTATAAAGTACTCATCCCCTCGCTTATATGTGATGACAAAAGGGCTTCCAGATAACCTGAGCTTCTCACTTCTGGGAGTGATACAATTGTGGGGATTTTCATTATTTAAAATGAAGCCTTGAATTGGGGCTTCCAATTTATTATTTACTTTGGGAAATCTCAACTAACCTTTACTATAATTTTTTAGCGCTCAATGCTTTTTTGGGCGAGGGCTCAAGAAAATATTAATTTTAGTTATATAGCATTGGTCAATTGAAATAATTTATTGAATATATTTCATAGTATGCCAACCAGGGGATGGACATTGCCAAAACAAAACACCAATTCATACCAAACCAAACATGACCAACCGCCCAAAATGAGAAGATAGACACACAAGATGAGAAAACAACCAACCAGGTGGAACAGCGACGAACCACTTAATCTACCATGGAGGAATTGGAAGGATCAGGGGGCTCATCTGCAGGTTCTTCATCATCATACAGAATGTGGGTCAAAGCAGAGAGCAAGGGCGTGGGGTTATAAGCAATATGTGGGGCAAGTTTACAGAGGACCAGTTGTTTGGTTAAATTGTTTTAAGCATAAATTGCACCTAAGTAAGTGGACTAGCCTTTTTCCGCTTGTTTGTGGATGGCAGGAAGTTGTAGAGTAAAGCAGAGCTAGCGCAGGTAGCTATTGGTTTGTATTGTGAAGAGGAAATCACTTTCTGAACAGCATCTGTGGCATGTTTGTGAAGCTAAATAATGGCTTTTTTGCTCTGTGGAGACCAGTTTGGGGTGAGAATGAGAGGGGAGAGACCTTTGTCAAGCATTATCGTTGTGTGAGCAACAGCATTGTGGATGAAATGCGTGTCAGGTTGGGCAACAGCTGCCACAGAGAAATTATGTTGGGTGCATAACAAAACAACAATTGGCCAAAGGCATAGAAGTGTTAAGGGATCACAATGGGAGTTTGTAATGGGATAGATTCTTCCATATTGACTTCAAAATCTTCAATCACATGACCCATTTCATCAGTTTCATCCAATGTAGTCCATGGGTTCATGTCATACAAATACTTTATTTCCACAATAGGGGTGGTTGAGTCTGGCAAATGGGTTGGGGCACTGGATTGAACCGTTGTCCAAGATGATTTATCATTGTTAGGAGCATTGGTGGCTCCAGGCTTAGGAGGGGTCTGATTATCTGATGTGGGTGTGGGAGTAACAGGTTTTAGAGGAGGGAAGTAGGATTGCACCCCATTCAAGAGAGCTGCAGTGAGGTTGGTGGACAGGGAACTAGTGGCCAAGTCTGCCAATGTGGCGGAAGCAGCAAGGTAGGGGCAGCTACGCTTTGAGTGATCCAACTCAATGCAGGATGAACAAATGATTTCCCGCCATTGACATGGGCCCAAAACGGGTGGTCAGGGGCAGATTCAACGAAGGCATGAGGGAGAAGCTTCTCTGCAATGTTAGCAAAGTTAGGACTGACCATGGCAAATGCCTGAGGCTCAGCGAGGCGTGTGGCTCCATTGGGGACCACAAATTGTAAAACGAGGTCAGCGCCATAGGCTGCCAAAACTTCCATCAGCTCCTGATAAAGCACCGCAGGGGGAAGGTGAGTGGGTAACCCAGAAAAATGAACCACCAACGTGGTGTCAGTGGGGAGGAGGTGCACGTTGTGGGAATTAGGGTGCTCTGGAAAACCATTGGCACAGTTGCTGCAGTGGCAGAATTGGTTTCAAACATGAAACCTAGATTATTTTATCCTCTATAAGGATAGAAATAGATAAACCTGGTGGGTTGCATCACCACCTGTGCCATTTTGATAATGTCTTTATCTGCATATGAGAATAACTTCCCATATTCAACCTGAAGGTCAAAATTCATGCAAGAGCAATGGAGTATGAGAGGGCAGCAGTGCACCATCTGGGATTGTGCGAGGTGGATGGTGAGATCCTTGGGCGGAATGAACAGACCCAAGGATTTGTTATGACTTGATGAACCAGTATGAGTGCATTTCCCCCCAAACGGAAAACGCTGGGTGGGGTTTTGCCGCTTCCCTACACAGGAGCAGCAGGCGGTGGGGCCTTGAACATCATTGGGTCAGTTTTGCAGCAAATTGGATTGCAATTGGTTTTTAAAGTTAATTTAAAATTCCCTTAAAAGTGGGTTTAAGTGAAAAGAAAAGTTGAAAAATCCAGTTTACATTGCTAATTTTCCCAGCTAATTGACTGGGATAAATAAATAATGAAGTGCTCCACTAATCGATGCTCCATCCTGATAACCCCAATTTTAACTATTTAGTCTACCCTGGTAAAAACGAATCCCTTATTTCTGCGTTATCTATACTTATCTTCAACTTTACTTTATCTTATGAGTCCTTTATCTGTTATCCATTTGCATTTGTCCTATATGGGATTTCAGATAATATTACCTAATCTGCTCCCAGTTCCAACAGGGCTTGTGCTGATCGTTCCTTAAATCCATTAGTTTATCCCTTGCTTTATTAGCACTATTTAAGATGCAAATGATTTACTCAATAAAATAACTTTTACGCTCCATCTCTTTTTGGCTCTTTATAAGTTCTGCTCTTGAACCTCTGAGCCTGTCTAGATTAAGTCCCATTTATATTAGCTACTGTAAATCCCTATTTTTTTAGATCTCCTCGCTCTGCCCTGGCCAGCGGGACTAATCATCCTCAATCTCTCTTGGAACCTCAGGCCTCTATTTAGCTAAGTTTCCTCTAATTATTTAACCTCTCCTGTCCAACTCTTCAAGCTTTGAAGGACTGCCTTTCAGACCTCGTCAGTCCCAGCAACGAATATGGTAGTATTGCACTCAATCTGACACTTGGAAGGTAGGTAGAGGAGGATTAGAGCTTGTTAGCTGCTTAACCCTCTTTAGAGACTTACTTTGCCAAGTTGGTCATCGCTTATGATTGCAACTGGATGATGGCTGGTCTAACTTCTTCATCGTTTGCCTGGGATCAGTCTTATCAGTGAAGATATTTTTTGCTAGTAAAGATGGAACCCCAGGTTCTCGCCCATACAATACTCGAGAATGATGAAATTTTAAGGATCCAGTGATAACTGATACAGTAAGCTATGATAGCATTGGGTAAGTAAAGATCCCAATTGAAGGGGTCAGAAGTTGCCATTTTGTGTAAAATAAAGACCAGTGTCCCATTGGCTCTTTCCACAGTACCAATGGTTGAGGGGTTTTAGGGGCATAAAAGAGCTCTTGCATGCCCATGGAGGTAGCGAGGACCTTCACCATTTGAGTGGTAAAGTTTTTTCCCATTGTCACAAAGCAGGACCTGGGGACAACCATGGCGAGAAAATATATTGATGAAGGAACATTGCCACGGCTCTGGTAGTTTGAACAGGAAGAGCCACAGCCTCAACCCATTTATAAAATGATTAATACCAACCATGATATAACGATTTCCACCAGTGGTATGAGTTAGAGGGCCTATTACATCTAGACTTATGGTGTGAAACGGTTGTTGAGGCGTAGTGGGCTAATACTGATACCTAGTCTTATAGATGGATTGATTTTTGCAGGTCAAACATGCATCCAGAACTTAATTATTGTTTCCATGATGCCCTCCCGGTAATATCGCTCTTTAATCCACACATAGTTTTTCATACTCTGCTATGCCCTATAAGGGTATGAGGCTCCAAAATCATGGGTATTCTCTCTGATGGTATGAGATAGAGAAACCAATTCACCCCTATTTTTTTATAAAAATACCATTCTCCAACTTTGTGCTGCAGGATTGTCATGCTTATTTCTTTTGTACAGGTTATCTTCATCATCCTACGCTTCAGGAGTCATTAGGAGGTCATGCAATCTCTCAACTTCCTATTGTCAATTTTGAAACACAGTCTGACGCTTTAACCCATCAACATTCATATGGCGTGTCCCTGCTTGATGCTCAATGGTCATATTGTAGTGTTGAAGCTTAAGAGCCCAGCAAGTCGACTGTCCTGTGGGGTCCTTCATATTCTTTAACCACATTAAGGATGTGTGATCAGTAATCACTTTGAAGATAGTCCTATATAATAAGGGCCAGTAATGTTTCACATCAAGCATGACATCCAATCAATTCTTCTCAGTGACACTATAATTGCGCTCAGCCTTTGAAAGCATTTTACTATACTAAGACATGGGATGATCAACCCCATTTTAATCAACTTAGTCAAGAAAGCTCCAACGGCATAATCAGAGGCATCAATGAATAACTTGAAAGGATTGCTATAGTCAGAGTGGCGAAGTATTGGCCTTTTTTGCAATAGCTCCTTCCAGGTCTCAAACGCGGCATGTTGTTCAGTACCCCAATAGAATGGTGTGTTCTTAGCCAGGAGGCGGACTGGGGGCTCTCTGAGTTGGGCGAATTTTGGGATAAATAGATGGTAGTACCCCATCATGTCCAAGAAGACTTGTATGTTGCAAAGAGTTTAGGCGTTGGCATCTTTAATATTTTTTTAGTACTAGACGTTAGCGTCTTTAATATTGCTTCAACCTTATCCTGTAGTTGTTGTATCCCATCTTGGGAGATGGCGTGCCTGAGGAATTCCAGTTTCTTCTGGAAGAAAGTACACTTGGAAGAAAAAACTCTAGTGGCAACGGCTGCATCTATGATTTCGCCTGCCCAGCTCCAGGAGTACATTGAGACATTTGCTGCATAAGTGGCTCACGAATCCATCCACCAATTAGATTGGGCCACCCAGCTTGAAGACCTGATGGGTGTTTCAGATACACCTGACCAATGTTACCAAGCCTTTATTGAAACATATTCACCCACCAATCTACCTACTGATTTTTTCCCAACATGCAATGGTGCACTGCAGGAACACACCAAGCCAAATAATCATAATAAGGGGGCAAATAAGCAGAAGGCAAACCCCAATGACAATCCCACCGTGAAAGCAACCCATACTGACACTTACTCCATAGCACAGAATACCCATGCTGCCGTACAGTGATGTGCTGAAAAAAAGAAGGCTGAAGGGCACAGGAGCCCTTCCCCTCGCACCTAAGGTGCATTGGGGGAGCCTTTACTATAGGGACGTTGAACATCGCTGGACTCAAGGCCTTGCTGTCCCAGGCTAGGAAACTGAGTTTTTAAATAATAATTTACACGTGGGCATCCTGGCCATTTAGGAAATCCACTGTCCATTCTGTGCTCAGGTCACATGCGCAACCATGCTTCTACTTCCCTTTCCTTTTGGTCACCATACTGTGGGGTGCTTATATGAGCGACCTGTATTTTTTTATTTATTTTGTCACCTTCATACCTCGATGGCCATGTGCTTGTATCCTTTTCAGGATGCCGAAGTGCATGCTGTCATCAACATATATGGCCCAACCTGTGCATGAGCTTATCAGGAATTCTTCTCAGCCATTAATTCCCACCCGCTTCCCCCCTGACCCATTTGTGGTGGGCGATATTAACTGCTGGACCAACCTGGCCACTGACCGCTGGCCCTTGTCACCTATCCCCCCCTTCAGGGGCACGTAGAACTTCGCGTTCTAAAGGCCACTTTGGGGTTATTTGGTATTCTGCCTCAACATGCACCGCTGCTCAAAAAAACATGTCTCATCCCCATGTGCAGACCCACTTTCTACCTGGTCAAAATTCAAAGTGAACACTATCTGCCAGGCATGCCACATCTCATCACGTCACTCTCAGGCTGCCTCGGCAGTTATTTTGTGCATGCTTGCAGAAGTGGGCCACCTGGAATCTAATGTTCCTGCTGCAGGCTACAGCCTGGACTGGGGTCGCAGGTGGGCAGAAGTGTCCGCTCACCTCAATGCACTGGTAAGGCAACACAAACATCGAGTTTGTGTGCAGTATAGGACAAAAAATATAATGGTGGGTGACACATGATCCACTTACTTTTTTTGAAAATTCTTCGCACTGCGACAGAGCTTGGCCTGCACACAGGTGAGGCGGCCAGAAAACTCCGCCACAGATACTCATGATGAAGTGGCAATCAAAGTTCAAAATTATTACTCTGAATTTTATCGCTCTAATCCAGTCGAACTGGAAAAAGTTGCTGATTTTCTCAAAGTCCACATATCCACAACGTTTCCAGTTATCTGGAGTTGCTGAATTTAATTTCTCATGATGAACTCTGGTCTGCAGTTCGTGGTGCACCATACAGAGAATGCCCATGTCCAGATGGGATTCTTTATGAGTTCTATAAGAAATATTTTAATTATTTCTCCTTCTTGCTGCTTGCCTCATTGAATTAGTGCGTATTGGAAACGTGCCTCCTCCATGGGGGCCAAGAGGCTTACATGATAACGCTGTATAAGAAAGGGGATAAGCTGGACTTGGCCAACTGGCGCCCCATATCACTTACTAACACAGATACTAAACTTTTCACTAAAATCATGGCCACCCTCCTAGGGGAAGTTGCCTCTGCTCTCATTTCCCTTGAGCAATTTAGTTTCATTCTCAAGCGGTCTATTTGGGACAATATACACACTGTAGCCAACGTCTGTCAATCCACGGCTTCTGGAGCACTTGTATTTTTAGACCAGCAGAAAGCCTATGATAGAGTCAACTGGGATTACCTCAAAGCCTGCCACCACAAGCTCCAACTCCCCTATCGCTTCATTAATTAGGTGATGTTGCTCACGGAATCTGCCACAATTGCTGTGCGTGGCCCTGGCTTCCTCACGGATGTGGTTCGCCCTCAAAGGTGCCTACTCCAAGGGGACCCTCTAAGACCACTCCTGTATAACTTCAGCCTTGATTCACTTCTTCGAAATGTAAATACCAGCCTTACTGGTGTCCATGTGCAAGGCCAAGCACCAGTCAAGATGTTGGCATTTTCTGATGATTGTGTGTTAGGGGTGTCTAACAATCATGATGCGCTCGCACTTAAAGCTGTTATCCAGGTTTACTCCAGGGTAAGTAATGCTGCACTTAACGCTTCCAAAACCAAAATCATTCTCCTTGGTCGGTATCAAGCTCTCTGGTCCCCAGCGCCCCATTTTCTACCTGCTTCAGCAACTTGCTCACGGTTTTGCTTGCCCTGCCCACCCCACACCGCCCCGCTCATGCTCCCCTTTGTGCTAAGACCCACCACTGGTCCAGTCCGCCATATGGGGAAATGGCTGGAGGCGGGAGGATACGCCTCAATGGTGATGGAGCACCATATCCTGGACAACATTATGAAACGCATAGCATCCCTCAAAGCCCGCAAAACCTCCCTTACAGGCAGGGTAGTGCTAGCCAACTCTATGCTCCTTTCTAAAGTTTGGGTTGGGGCCCATGTCATCGCTTTTTCTCTTATTTCTTCAAGTCATTATAAGCCCTTTTGCAAGGGTGGCTTTGGTTGGGCCACCCACCGCTGGTGCGCCTGGATGTCATGTTTGGCCCTCGCCATAGTGGGGGTATGGGACTTCTCAACTTTAAGGCCAATGCTGCCAAAATACTTGGCACCTGGATCGCTGCAGTCATCAACCCAACAATCTCAAACCAGCACTGTTCACATGCGGCCCACTTCAACTTCTCCCGCGCCTTGAGCCTCAGAAATCCTACCCACCACCATACCCTGTTAAAGTAACTTTCCTCATACCCTTCTGCTGTGGGCCAGAATAGGATGTCGCCCACTTCAAAGACTTCTCCTCTCCATGCGGAGCGCTGAGTGGAGGATTTGCATCAGTGGGCACACTGCCCATAGGGGTTGACCTACCCCCAGTTCTTCCAGGAAGTGCAAGGACAAGCCCTTCTGAACAATGTGATACCCATGGGTCCCCAGTAATGGCCAGGGTGGATTACCTGGACATGTTGGACATCACCTATTCCCTTGATACCCATGAAGCCATCTGAAAGTACGCCCATCACCCTCTTCTGCAGCCACATATTTGTTCACATGTGTGGCACTGCTTGAAATGGGTATACCATACTGTTGAGTGCTATAATGCATTGCACTCATCTTAAGTCGTGTGCAACCAGTATGGAACTCTGGTTCACCGCCTGGAAAAGTGCCCTCTGTCAAAAGCGATCTGGCATGAGGTTCAGCACTCTTTCGCCAGTATCAAACATGGCCCTTCAGCCTATCTAAGGACATCTTCGCTTTGTTTTAAATTCCCCTATACAACCTTCCCTATGAGCCTTAGTGGTTGCAATTGCTATGTGGACTATCCACACGGTTGTCTTAGATGCTATCTCAAGCTCTACTCCCACCATCCGTGAAGCTGTACGCTGGTTCCAGTCACACTTGTGGACTACTTTCGAGCATGTTTGTTTGGGTACCTATTATCCCGTCGCTATCAGTTGGTCTTGTCCTGGTTTCTAGTTTGGAAAATCACTTCAGACCCTTTCCTGCATATGTGCTCACTAGTGGCGCAAGCCCCTACACATGAAACCCACCTTCATTTCCTTGCATTTCCGCTGTCAACAGGAGATAGCGTTTGCTTCTATGGGGTGCCTCTTGCTGTATTGATTTTTTTGTTTACATATTGGAAGTGTCAGTCCCTTGTTCTGCCTTCTCCAAATAAATTTAAGATCTTAAGAAAAGCTCTCTTTTGCTTTAACATTAAAATTAAAGCCAATTTTAATTTTAAATATTTACAAAAAATTGCTGCTTAATTGAGCCAATACTTAAAAATGTCGATGCTCTTGACGCCTGCTGCCTCAACATGGGGTGATAGCGCACCGCCATCTGGCATATTTTGGCCGCCACTGAAGTGCACTGGTTTAGCTCTGCTAGCCCCCTTAACACTACTGGGCGTTAAGTCCACCCTCAGGACTTGGCCCGCCAACTTGCAAATTCCCAGGTGGTGCTCCCACAGAGAAATTTGTATTTCAGCCCTCAAGTCAAATATGGGAACCTCTTACCATATGCAAGCGTAGCCATCATCAAGATGGCCATGGCAGTGTTTAACCCCACTGGCTTCATTGATTTCCGCTCCTTCAAGGGGTATTTTGATTTTAGCTTCCATTCTGAAGCTAATGCAGCAGTAGCAGCCAAACTGCCATTGATTTTTTAAACGATATTCCTCTCCTACCATTTGCACCCTGCTCCTGGATGAGGCCACTTTAGTAGTCCAGTTTGCCAGGTTGCCCTCCCACCTTTCCCCTGAACACCTCTACCACAAGCTCATGGAGGGTTTGGCCATTTACAGCGCAGACCCCATGTTGCAATTTGTGGTTCTAAATGGAGCGGATTATTTTGCAGGGCTTCACGCCTTTGTGATGATCTGCCCATTCCATCACAACACCCACCTCACAATTTCACATTGCATGGTGATCTGGTCTGCCCCTAGTCACCCATTCTGGGCAAGCATCAAGAACAGCCATGCCATTTGCCCCATGTCCTTAGAGCTTGATCATTTGAAGCACAAGTGCCCTAAGGCTTCTGCCTCTGCCACTTCCACTGCTTCTCCCTCCAGCGTTGGGTTAGCGGCCAGAGCAGCCCAATTTTTCGAATGATGCTCAATCCTCCCACCCCCAACCTCAGAAAATTCTGGCACAGCTTTCAATGTGGCAGCCAATAAAAAATTTAAAAAATTAAAAATTAAAACAATTCAAACGGATTATAAAATCCTGAGTTAATGACTGAGCCAGTCTCAGATGAGCTGCCATGGTCAACAGCACATGGCCAATCAGCTCCTACCACTGCCCCAATTCTGGTGTCTGTCCCAATGCTGGATGAATCCAATCCATTTGAGGCTCTCAAAATGGAATGATGAGGATGAATGACCATGCCATGTGAAACTGGATTTTGCTTTAAAGGATTTCTTTATTGGCCCTCCCAATTCACATTCCCACCATTATCGCCCTCAAAACAGTCTTCCAATTTATGAAAAGATCAATAAATGGCAGTTGAGGCTGCAGCTACCCTGCCAAAACCCAACTTCGCCAAAAATTCCATGGGGCAATGGAGCCCCTTGTTGAGGGTTTTCCTATACCCAATTTTCCCATAATTTTGAGGAAGATGCGAAGTATGAAATTGAGGAGCTTGCTTTTGTTGTGAGCTGCACTTGCATTAATGCAGCAAAAACTTCTCTTTTCAACCCAAATTATCCTAAAACTTCCAGCGCATCAAGTCATTCACTTGTGTGCCTGCTCTCATCAATTTTGCAGAAATCAACTTGTTCAATAAGTTGAGGTAATGGACACCGCAAGCCTCATTAATAAATAAAGCCTACAATTATACCCCCTTATGCCACATGTTGCTATGCTCCTACCCCAAAGTTGTCTGCCATGGTCTGCAAGCTAAACTGGGTATTGGACAAAAGTTTCCAAAGCTTCCTCACCTTCTGATATGGTTTTCTAGGCTGTTAGCTGAGGCGCCATATTAGGAGTTTTTATTTCTAATAATCCCTTGTTGAAAAATTTTCTTTCCACTCAGAGTCACTTTTGAGCAATTTTATTCAAAAAAGTAAGTATATAACAATTGATCCTACGCCTGCCACTCCCGTTCAATCCCAGATGATGTCAGATTCACCGCCAGCTGCTCCAGTGTGGAGCAGCGGCGAAACCCTGCCCAGTATTTTACATCCGGTTGGAAAATGTGCTCATACTGGTTCATCCAGTCCTGCTAAGTCCTTGTGTCTGTTTAATCTGCCCAAGGATCTCGCCATCCTCCTGGCACGTGCCCAGGCTGTTCCTCGCATCCACTCATTATCCCCCGCTCCCAGCTTTGTTTTGGCCTTTGGGTCAAGTATGGGAGATTGTTCCCATATGAGGAACAAGCAATTATCTTCTTAGCCCAGGAAGTGATGCTGCCAACTAGCCTTATAGACTTCCGCCCCTTTAAGGGTATTTTGACTTAGGCTTCACTTGTGAAGCTGACGCTGCCACTGCGGCTACAGTGACCTTGAATTTCAAGGGCACCCCTATCCCAACAATGCGCACCCAGCTCCCCACCAACACCACTATGGTGGTTCAGTTCATGGTGTTGCCCACCCATCTCCCCCCGCAATGCTCCATAAGGAGTTGATGGAAGGTTTGGCTGCATACGGCTCCAATCCCATCCTTCAGTTTGTGGTCCCCAATGGGGCCACTCACCTAGCGGGCCTCAGGCATCTGCCACAATCAGCCCAAAATTTTCTAAAATTGTGTTGTCACTTCCCCCCACGCCATCATTCCTCTGCCCCTGACCACCCATTCTGGGCCCGCATCAAGGGCAAGAGGACCCTCTGCCCTTCCTTCTTTGAGTTAGATCACTCAAAGTGCAAATTCCCTTCCCTCATGGCCTTCTCCAGCCCGGCACTGTTGTTGTCTGGTCCCCAATTTGCCCCACATCCCACTGCCTTTCTGGCATATAGTTTGATCCTACCCCCCTCCCCAAAGCCTGCTGCCGCTTTGGTGCCCGCTGCAGCCAACCAACCCCTTCCTCAGTCCAGTGCCACTTGCGCCTCATCCAATCAGGAAATGACTTGGACAAATGTAGGTTCCCACATTATTCTGCAGTCGCTCACCACTTCACTTCAATTCGCTGAACCCAATTTCAAATTTGACATGAACCCATGGTTCTCATTGGCTGAAACCAATGATATGGGTAATGACATTGAAGCCTTGAAGCCCACATATGACGAATTTATCCAAGTTTGAAACCCCAAACTGGTCACTCAACAATTTTATGTCCCCCAGCTGGACGCCTTAGAGTTCCACTTGAATCACCAGCTTGCTATTGCGGCAGCTTCTCACCCTGATGTATCCACCATTGTGAGATGGCTGAGTCATTATTAGCAGCACTAGCCACAAAACTCCCTCTTCTCATCATCAAGCCATCCACATCCCCGCCTAACAAACAGTCCATTATGTTTGCCCACAATAGAGCTAATGCCGCCATCCAGAAAGTGGTTTACGCCTTGCAGACCAACCCAATAGTCACACATGCCTCCATGGCTTAATTGTCCCAGCTTCCTTCCCTCCGCATTAAGGCAGGTCTGTCTTTTGAAGTACATCAGTGACTTGCTGGCCTCTGGTAATTCCATCAACCAGCCAATCATCAGCGTCCTCACTCCCCATGTCGCTGATCACCCTACCCCTTGTCAGGGAAACTGGAGCGCAGGAGGTCGCTGAAGGGAAAGACACAGGCAAAGGTGACACAACAAGGACAAGTGATCCAACAAAATGAAGAGACGTCCTAAACGGTCAGTATTGTGTTTCCAAATAGATCTGTGGAACAAAACGCACACCAAACTTGCCACAATCATCAGGGACATGAGGCCCTGGGAGCTGGTAAGTGTGGCGAAAAATCTAGGGAAAAAAGCAGCTAAATAGGAGGAGGCGGAGCCCGCGGCATAGAGAGCGGAGTAGGTGGCGGACTCAGGTACAACAGTAGGGGAAAACCAGAGCGGAAAATGGACTCCAGCCATTGCAAAACTTTGCAGAGTTGTTTTTATTTGGAAAAAAACCAAAGTACAGGAGATGTCCCCCAAAATCCTAAACTTAAGTAGAATGATCAGTAGATCTGAGAAAAGCAAAGCCTTTGTCATCTTGGGACTAAATTTATAGGGTTTGCTTCACGAAGATTCCAGTGGTTATTGGAATCTAATATGAGCTACAAATTCGTCATTTTTCAACAAAATCAAAAATTTTCGAATTTGGCCAGATTTAGAACATCATATCTTTTGATTTTTTGGATCTTGAGTTCGATTCCCACCTTGGCTTGTGTCTCAATTAAGCCATTTTCCTCAGCCCTGGCTGGCAAAGCCAAAACCTATTTTTTGTCAATGACCTTAGATAGGTCATTGGTGACCCTTAGGGGTTCTGGTCTCTGCCCCAAGGGCTTGTTGGATTTGGCTTTAGATGGGCGATTAATTCCAGGAAAATTGTCACTAGCTGTGACACCCCTTTGCCCTCCTCCTTTTCCATGCTCTTGCTGAGGAGGACTCCAATACTGAGGATAAGCCCCATGGTCCTCAGTCCCCTTCCACCATAGTGGGTTGAGAGCCTCAGTGCTGACCCAACTGGTTAACTGTTTCCTTGTTCATACTGTTTTGCCCACTTGTTTTGAGAAGTCATTTTTATTCTGTTTGAGTGGTTAGTTCATTTAGTTTTTTAGCTCTTTGAGCTTCAGTAATGTTTCTCCCCTGAGTTGAGATTTTTGCTCATATTCCCAGCCAGCAAGATTACCTGGTGTCGCTAGGGGAAGATTCCCTAAGGTGAAGTGAATTGGAATCTTAGTTGGCCCAAATTCTGGAGGAACTACGTTTGGGGGATTTTAGGATATTCTCCTGGTCATATCCATTGGGGATTGATCTGGATGAATACCTAATATCTCATCAGGTGAAGCGGCTGACAAAATAGGGGGATCTGATAGTGATTGACTATCAAGTGTACTGATTAGGATTGGTCAGGTTTCATCACCAACTGAATGGGAATGAGTAGTGAGTTGTGAGGTGAGTGATTCCACCTGCAACTAGCAAATCGATTGGTTGGTGAAGAGACCTTCCATAATGGGAAAAAAGTCCCATTATATAATCAGGTTGCTAGCCAATTATGGTTGTTTTGTTTAGATCTAGAGGAAAACGTTAGGGGCACATTTCTGACTCTTTCTGTTTGACATCTCGAGGATGCCCAATGACAGAATCCTAGCTAGGATGGGGAAGATCATCGCTGCTGAGACAAGGAAGGGTGATTCAATGGCAATGGCTGTCATTTCATCAAAGAGGTGTCGACTGAGGGTTAGACAGCGGAATCCCCTACTATATAATTCCCTAGGGTTCACTATAATAAAAAACATGATTACTAAAAATATTATAATTACTACCAAGATTAACATACATTAAAACACTATTAGTTTTATTGTAGATTTGGCTATAGTTAGACTATCAGCATCCAGTGTGAAGTTCCATCTCAAGGATATTATTGCAGAAGGCAATAATTGGAAGACTCTCAGAGAGAAGAGTAGAGATCTGAGCGGGGAACTAGAGATGAAGGGAACAACAAATCAGGATAGCTGCTGACTGTGTGTTAGGCTGAAGGAGACTGTCATCAGAGGATCTTGACAAAAATTGAGCAGACCGTAATAGAGGGAATGAATGCCTACAAGTATGACTTATCAAGTATTTAATTGGAAGTACTGGCCGAAGCGTTGGGCCTGATAATAGTTCTCAAGTATGGATAATAGTCTTCATACTATTATCAGATAATATATTCTTTACAACGCGAGGTGCACGAGGAAACCAAACCTGTGCAGTAAAAAGGTTACTGAGTTGATGACTAATAATCATTTCTAAGTAAATTTTTACAAGTTGGTGCTCATTATAGGGGTAGTTGAGTAGAAAAATATATCAATAATGTCATATAAAGAAGAAATGCGCAAGTTGTGGACTGAGATCGCCACAGTGAATCAAAATGCCTTAAACTCAGTGGACCATTGGGAGTTTGCGGCCTTGGAAGAATGAGTAACCAAGGTGGAGGAAGGAGTTGAAAATGTAGCCAACTTTGGGAACAAGTTACTCGGCAAAGTAAACACGTTAAAGTGGAAAGAAGGAAACCTTGTTCAGAGTGGTCCTATTTCTGAAAATGGAGCGTGAAGCGGATCACATTTGTTTGAGAAAGTTTGGTGTGGACATTGAGAAATTGGTGAAAGAAGTAGAGGATTTGAAATCCCACAGATGTGCATGTGAGCCTGATATCGCCAGTGATGCTGAAGAGGGAAGTCCTCAAACGATACTAGGGAAGATGAATAGTCTGTGAAAAATGCCGCCCTCATTTAATGCTATTTCAGAGATGACTCCCAAAGTCACTCCAAAAGTGAGCTGAGTAGCCAAACCGAGAGAATCATCCTGAAATGACTTGGAGAAATTCAGAGCAACACCTAAATTGCCCACATTCCATCAGGATAACGCCCCAGCGTTTTTCTGACTATTTAACATGACCATGAATGGATATGGGGATTGTCAAAAGGCGTTGACGTTCATGAACTGTTTGGACACTGACTGCCAGAACCTAGTGTTACTTCACTTGGAGGGGGACAGCTGGTTGTACGCTGAGGCTAAGGCAGCCATAATGAAGGAGTTCAGGAGTCCAACCCATATGCCAAAACGCAAGTAAGAATTCATGGGAATTTAATTCCATAAAGATGAGTCTCTTGCAAGCTTCGCAGACAAACATTACCAGTAGTTGCAGATCCTGGCTGGAGCGAAAGTGTTAGATGACTTTGATGTCAGAATTGCTTTACAAGCGGCCCTTCAGCCCTATCACAATTTGCATCGAATGATGTCTACTGTATTTGCAACTGAGATAACTACCTCACAAATGGTAGATAACCTGGAGATTTTTAGGAGTGACGTTTGATGCCCCGAATAGAAGCTTCAAGTCCAATCTGGTATGAAATCTGAATCCCATGAAGGGAACCAAAGGAGCAAAGGAGACTTTTTACCAAACTGTGCCAGGAATTAGCCTGAGGATTTCAAATGGTTAAATAGGAAAGAGAAGGTCTGCTTCCAGTGTGGCGGGAAAGGACATTTCGCTGCACACTGCAAAAAGACAAAGGATCAAATTAACATTGTCCAGGCTAAAGAGACAGCAGTAGCCAAAGATTTGGGAAAAGGTCCCGCTGCCTAGACAAGGAACAGTCTAGAGTGGCGGAAAAACCTGTTCCTCAAGAAATCATGAATGAAGAGATAGACATTAGCGATTTATTTGTAGATGATGAGCAGGAGCAGCTATACCAAGTGGTCAACATGGATATAAATGCTGTGACCAGAGATGGGGCAAATAAGATTGACCCTGAGATTGTTCAGGAAGTTGCCTGGCCATACGCCCAACAACTGGTGGAGAAGATTCAGACTGCTGAGAATCCTGATGAGTTAGCAGATGTTTGATTAGATGAGTCCAACCTGTCAATCCCCCTAGGCTCAATAAAGGAATCGTTTCTTTATTTACTGGCGCAGATTATTCATACCTTAGATTCAGCTAATAATGCCACAATTCACTCAGCAAATACTCTATTGCAGTACTCCGAGTGTACATATATAGATATTCAATTGAATTGAGTGAGGGTGAGGGCGATAGTCAACAGTGGAGCGCCCATCAAAATTGTGTTGACCAAGCTGGTGAAGAAGATGAAGAACTCTCTGGACTTGGAACAGAGAAAGAATATGGGAAAGATGGGCCAAACACCACCATTTCTTGTGGAGCATATAGTGCGCTGCCACTATGATTTGAGTCATTGGTGGTATCCGCGCCAGCAATAGTTTTGGTCAAAAACTATGATATTCTGATCAGAACAGAGTTTCTGCAGAAGTATGGAGTTAAATGTAACTTTGAGGATAATACGTTGACCATCTTGGGTCAGATGTTACCATTGGTATACCAGAAGAATGGTGAAGTTTCATTGAACTAGAGAAACAACTGCATTAGTCTGATATACAATGACAGCATTGTACTAATTCAATACCAATTAGTTGGTAGGAAGTGATGAGAGATGCCGGCGGAAATCCTAGAAAACTGGGGAATTCCCTTAAGGATCAAGAAAGAAAGGACCGTACCGGCCAGATTGCAGATGATAGTTGACGCAGGGTTGACTTTAGAGATTCTGGAGCTGTTGTATGGAGAAGTTAGAAAGCCCCTGGAAGAAGTCAAGAGTGGAGCCATGGGTGGCTCCCGGGATAATAATTCTGGGCCATGGAGAAATAAGAGTTTTCTTGGAAAATCTGAGCAAAAAACCAATGAAGGTCAGGAGGAATCAAATCATCACATCTATTCATTTAATCCTGATGGCAGAATTGAGATGATTCCATGATTTTAGGTCTCTCAAGGAAATGGGATTACCAGCTGGGGTGGCCAAAAGCATCAACCTATTGGTTGATTGGGAGCAGCTCGCAGATTTGCTGGAAGGGCATAAGGAGGAGGTGCTTGAATTATTTTGAGAGATATAAGGAAGTGTTCACTCAGGACAACCACAATTTGGGATGCGCAAAAGAATTAATTTACAAGGTTGACACCAGGTAAAATCTACCAATAAGGATGGGACCAATCTGAAAATCAAAAGCTGCCAAAGCGGTAGTGGAAGATGAGATCAGCAAATTAGTGAAGCATGAGCTTCTAGTTCCATCATCGAGTCCCTGGGCAAGTTTGATTCTGATCGTAAAGAAAAAGATGGATTGGACTGGGTAGTGATTGACTATCAGAGGCTGAACAAATTATGGTGAAGGATTTGTATCCCCTACCAAGAATTGACGATGTGCTGGATTGATTAGGAGAATTGAAGTATTTCTCCGCGATGGACCTAATCTCAGGATATTGGCAGATCGACTTGCCAGAAGAAGACCAAGAAAAATGTGCGATTATCACCGTACAGGGGTTATACCAGCTGGCAAGGATGCCCCAGGGTCTTTGCAATGCACCCGCGACGTTTCAGAGGGCCATGGACGTGATATTGAGTGACCTGAAGTTGTCATGCATCTTGGTATTTTTGGACAATATCAATGTGTTCAGTAGAACATTTACTGATCACCTCCATCACTTAAAAAAAGTTTTATAAGAGACTGTCTGCGGCTAACCTGAAGATCAAGCCAAGGAAGTGCCACTTTTTCAAAAAGGAGCTGGAATACCTGAAATTTGTGATTAATGCAAGTGGATTGCAGCTGCAACCCCAGAAGATAGCAGCTATTGAGCGCATGGCTGTGCCAAAGAGTGTCTGAGACATCAAATTATTTCTTGGGATGGTCAGATACTACATAAGATTCATTTGAGACTTCGCCCAAAGAGCTGAGCCTTTGTTTCATTTACTAAAGGATCCAAAAAGTATTCATATGGAATGAAGAGGCCCAGGATTCCTTTGATGAGTTATGCCAGTATCTGATAAATTCGTCAATCTTGAAATATCCAAATTTCAATTGGGAGTTTATCATTTAAACTGATGCTTCATTAATGGCGATTGGCGCCATACTGAGCCAAGTAGATGAACTTGGGGATGAACATCCGGTGGCGTATGTGAGCTGAACACTCTCAGCCGCAGAGAAACTACACTGTGACTGAGCGTGAATGCCTTGCAGTCATTTACGCCTGTAAGCAGTTTCAGGTGTATGTCCACGGAACACACTTTAAGGTGGTGATAAATCACTCTTCAATGCATTGGCTGCACAATCTATGGGAACTGAAAGGACGATTGGCCCAATGGGCACTTAAGCTTCAGGCTTATGATTATAAGATAATCCACCAAGCGTGGGCTTCTCACCAGAACGTGGATGGCTTATCGCGGATACCAATGGTCCAGTTGGTATACCTGCAGGTGGATGAGCTATTCCAGAAAATGGTCGAAGGAAGAATTGAGGATGAGCCTCAAGAAATCCAAGGTGTGTTTCGAAAAGCAATGGAAAACAATGATACTATGGATGGACAAGTATCTAAGATGATAAATGGGAAACGGCTATTATTCCCAAAACCTTTTTAAAGAGCAGCAATAGTTCAAGCAGCTCACAAGGTTGTTTGGCGTGGAGGCCTGAGAAAAACAATAGATCATATTTGTCAGTATTATTACTGGGAATTGATTAAATATAATGTCGCGGATCATCTGGCTTGTTGTGTGGAATGCCAACTGCATAAACCACACAAGAATACAGCCAGATACTGACTGGTTCAACCTGGATTTACATGGCACATGGTGTCCATCGATGTGATGGGACCACTGGCGATGAGCACAGGAGGAGTCAAGTACATCATAGTAGCCATCGACCATCTAACGATATGGGTTGAAATGAAAGCCCTAACCAGAGTTGATGCTACCAATACTGCGAGATTAATCCTGGATCAAGTAGTATACCGGCATGGATGTCCACAAGTCCTACTGAGTGACAATGGAACCAGCTTTACGTCTCACATGATCCTGAGGCTAAATGAAATAATGGGTTCTGAGGAGCCATGTCAGTACCAACCCGCCTGAGATGAATGGACTGGTAGAACGGGTCAATGGGACGCTGGCCACGACGCTGAGGAAGTTAGTCACAGGGAGAACTTCCTCATGGGGAATGTACCTGAATTTGGTGACGTTTGCCTACAACATTAGTCAACATGCGGTGATGGGAAAGACACCATTTGAATTACTATATAGGGGGAAGGCCGCGTTACCACCAATATTATATTCAGTAGTAGAACCTATGTCAGGGATGAGTACCAAACAATACCTGAACTGACTGACGAGTAACCTGATCAATATGCAATTGCAAGTATTCAATATAACCTTGAAGAAAAGGATACAATCAAAATCGATGGATGATAAAAACTGACTGGCATTAGAAGAATATCAAATAGGAGAAAGAGTTGCCTATTGCATTAAACATGGTTTCAGACAAAGAAACAAATTGGATGCATTATGGTTGGGTCCATTTGAAGTAATCACCAGGACAGTGACCAATGCTTACTCCATCATGAATCTCTTGGATGGAAGAGTTGTAAATTGAGTCCACGTTAAGTATCTAAAGCGTTGGATCAAAGAAAAAATAAAAGAGTTCCCAAAGGATCGATGAAACATTAGGTTGGTCATGTCCTGATGATTAGGTTAATTCTGAAAAAAGGACCTCTGAACCAATCTAGATGGTTAAGTCCGAAAAAAGGACCTCTGAACCATAGAAAACTGGTTGGTTTAGTGCCCAGGACCCAGTTTGGGGGAAAAGATGGACCTCTGAACCGAAACAAGGTCAAGTCCCATAGAAAAAAAGGGAGAATAAAAATAAAAAATAGATAAAAGATATTGGAAAAAGGAGATTTTTAAAATGCATAAAAAAAGCCAATATATTTTTTATAATTTTTTTATATTGGTTGTCCTCAGTATGGGGATTATTCCGCCTATGTTGCCTCTTGGAGGAGGATGGGTTGCGGTAGAAAGAGGTAGCCCATCAAAATTGATATGCAATTGGACACATGTAATGGCGAGACCTACATAAAACCACGTTCATTGAGTGGATGCCGAGCCCTGAGAAAACATGACTAGGGGAAGAGAAATTGATATGTCAAAAGAAGCCAATCATGAAACCCTGGATCAGGGAGGAAAACAGCAATAGAGGGAGAGGCAATTGGCGAATAACCCCAAGTAATCCCAATATGTTATCAGAGCTGGAAGATTAGTCTTGAGTGCCTGATGACAAGCTTCATCAAGAACGCCAGACATGTGAGTTGGCAACAAAGAAGGAAACTCGATGGGGGTTGTCAAATCATTCCTAATTTATGACATCAGCAGAAGATAGCAATGAGAAGCTCTGGAGAAGAGGTAGTTGTGTAAAGAGTGGATTGCATCTTGCAAACAATGACTACAGGCTCCACAGAAACTAAAGCTAAATGATTGATGGAAGCCAGGTGAGGCTGGGAGCTTTGTCAACCAACTATGAATAACTTGGCCAGCAAAGCAGAGAGCATAAGTGGCAGTATCCTGATCCAGAAGGTTGTCCAGATAAGAGGGATTCAGCGCTAATGTCAACGCCTCGGTGACTTGGGCCCAGAGTTCAGTGTAGGGGAGCTCAAAATGTATGCTGTTCCCAATTGAAAGCTCAGAAACCAGCACAGCGGTTTTGTAGAATTGACCGAGTCAGAAGAGTAACTCAGGGAGCAAGGCTGACCCAGCCAAGAACAAATGATCCAAAGCTACTGGCATGACCTCTGGAGCATCGACGATGATGTTTGGAGCATCAGAGAAAGGAGCCAAATCCAGGAGGGCTTCAAAGTCCAACTCAGGAATTGACTGCAAAGGAAGAGTCAGCTGAGAGTTGTTCGAAATGATGGCCAACCTAGTTTTGGAGGGATTGGTTACCGTTTAGAGTAATTTAAAGAAGGACTAGCCCCTTGCACCAGACTAGGCATATGAGTCCTGGAAGGACCATAGAAGAGGTTCCGTCGAGCATCCTGACTCATCTGCTAGAAGAGGTGGAGGTCCAAATCTGACAGACTGTTAAAAAGCTTCTGGTAGCGGGATTTTGAGTTTGACATATGAGCAGGACTAGAGGGAGGATGTCAGACTTATATATAGAAGTTGACATTATGCACTCTATAATTCATTAGGCTATAATTTCGGTCAATTAATTTCAAAAATTAATGAGATAAGCTTTCCAAGGAGAGAATTAAGAATGACTTACAGTCAAGAGGTTATGAGTGAATTAATGAGGGCAAATGAAAATAAGTATTCTTAATCAAGCCATGAAACAAACATTGATGGCAAGAGTCTCCTGTCTAGGATGAGGAGAGAATCAGGAATTCAAGGACGCCAGACCAAGAATCCTGAACATGACAGAGGGTCATATACCCTGATGGGGGAAAACTGGATCCTGGGAATAATATTGTCATGAGTAAATTGATCAGCCTGGCATGAAAGAGGTCATGGGGACTGCACTCTGAGTAGATGGTAGCGAGGAGGAAGAGGAGGAATGCCATGTGCCAAAGGTCATCCCGAGCAGCGTTGAGTATTGATGAGTGTACTCCACCTGAAACAATGAAGTATTCAACCAGGTGTCCAAAGAGGTGTTCCCATGCCCTGGTCCTTTTCTCGCTGGAAATCTAGTCAAGAGGGGGATGTGTTAGGATTTTTGCCCATATTCCCAGCCTGCTAGATTACCTGGTGTCACTAGGGGGAAAATTCCCTAAGGCGAAGTGAATTGGAAATCAGTTGGCCTGAATTTTGGAGGAACTACGTTCAGGGGATTTTGGGATATTCGCTTGGTCATATCCATCAGTGATCAATCTGGATGAATACCTAATATTTCATCGGGCGGAGCAGCTGACAAAATAGGGGCATCTAGTAGTGATTAACTATCAGGTGTACCAATTAGATTGGTCAGGTTTCATCACCAACTGATTGTGAATGAGTAGTGAGTTGTGAGGCGAGTGATGCCACCTGCAACTAGCAAACTGATTGGTTGGTGAAGTGACCTGCCATAATGGGTAAAAAGTCCCATTATATAATCAGGTTGCTGGCCAATTATGGTTGGTTTGTTTGGATCTAGAGGAAAACGTTAAGGACACATTTGTGACTCTTTCCATTTGAGGTCTCAAGGATGTCCAATGATGGAATCCTATCCAGGATGGGGAAAACCATTGCTGCTGAGACTGTAAGTCCTGAGGAACATCCGCTGGGCATTAATTGGGCCATCCTTCTGTTCCTGAGCAAGTAAATACCAAAGAGGATAGCTATACCCCTCGTTACTCAGGGCAATCTTGCTCGCGTGGTAGACAAGTGCTGGAAAATAGCCTGTCAGCTTTTGATCCCACTTTTGGTACTTACACTCTCCTCGGAAGAACTGTTATGATGAATTAAGTTAAATCTGCGCTGAGATCACCAAAATAGAATTAATTGCAACTAATTCTAGTGGCAATCAGCCAGATACTCAGATTTAAAATGGTCGAAAAGGTATGAAGGTTGAGCTATTGGCTGGAATGCCCAACGGTTGAAACTTGGTTTGCACAATGATCGGAAATCTTCCTCCCTCCCAAATCTGTCAGGAATCACCCCCAATGGGCAGCTTCCTGCTAGAAAATTGGGCGTTGCACCTGATGTAATACCACTGACCACAACTTGGCTCATCACCAAATCTCGTGATGTTGTCCCTAGGAACTACCCCTCCTATTCCCAAATAGTTCACCTCTTAGGTTGACCTGACTGCAACTCAGCCTGCTGCCAAACTTAGCAATGTCAGTCCCCAGAGAACTAACCCGCCCATTTCCTAATAGTTCACCATTTAGGCTGAACCGACTGAAACTCAGCTCATCACCAAATTTTGCAATGTCAGTCCCTAGGGAACTAACCCGCCTATTCTTGAATAGTTCACCATTTAGGTCGAACTTATGGAACCTGATCCTGGTCTATTTTCCCCCAAAACTGACGACTATTTAATCTGGCGCATCGCCCTGAGAAAATTGTTGGTTGATTCTCTTCCTTAAATTTTCCAATAAAAACACCTTCCCCCAAATTTCCGTTTTTATCTGTTGAGATTTAAGTTCCTTCTAGCTACATACCCATCATACCAGCAGCAGTGCCCCTGGCATTCTGGTTACCACTTGAATGCTCCGGCATCCAGGCTGGTAGGCCATTCTATTTTCTACTTGCCGTCTGTCTGACAGAGACAAGGAAGGGTGATTCAATAGCAATGGCTGTCGTTTTATCAAAGAGGTGTCAACTGAGGGTTAGACAGCGGAATCCCTTACTATATAATTCCCTAGGGTTCACTATAATAAAAAACATGATTACTAAAAATATTATTATTACTACCAAGAAAACATACATTAAAACATTATTAGTTTTATTGTAGATTTGGTTATAGTTAGACTATCAGCATCCAATGTGAAGTTCCATCTCAAGGATATTATTGCAGAAGGCAATAATTGGAAGACTCTCAGAGAGAAGAGTAGAGATCTGAGCGGGAAAACTAGAGATGAAGGGAACAACAAATCAGGATAGCTGCTGACTGTGTGTTAGGCTGAAGGAGACTGTCATCAGAGGATCTTGACAAAGATTGAGCAGACAGTAATAGAGGGAACAAATACCTACAAGTACGACTTATCAAGTATTTTATCAGAAGTACTGGCCAAAGCGTTGGGCCTGATAATAGTTCTAACTCAACTATGAATAATAGTCTCCATAATATTAGATAATATATTCTTTACAACGTGAGGTTCACAAGGAAACCAAACCTGTGCAGTAAAAAGGTTATTGGGTTGACAACTGATAATCAACTCCTGAGTAAATTTTTACACCCTGGTTGGCGTGCCTTGAAATAAATTAAAATTGTGAAAAAAAACCAAAATTTAATAATCCCTTTGTTTGGCCCATTTTCAAATAAAGATGCGTGGCAGTTCCCCTTTTTGGGTTGGGCATCATTAGTGCTAAAAAATTTAATTGGAGGGCTTTAGTTTATTATTGGATGCCCACAAGCATTAATACATCTCCTTTATGTGTGCGAGAAAAAGCTTTTCTTTCCCGTTATTATCACTCTTAATAATAACATGATTATTTGCAATTTCTCCGAGATTGACAATCAACCTGGAATATGAGCAAATTTGTCCACAAAACACCAGTTGGGCGAAAGTGGCCAGCGCGAAAGGCCTGAAGCCCTTCCAACCTGCTGAGGAAAACGCCCTGGTGGAACATTGACACACCCACCCACCAAAAGGGTTAGCACAACGCCGCACCTGGAGTTTTGCAATTCCTGCAAAAAATGGGCGCATATACCAAAATTGAGCACTCCCAACCCTTATCCTCCCTTGAACATGGCCTCAGAATCATGGTCAGTGATACTTCTATGAGTCATGGGAAAAAATGGGGAGGCCTTTTCCACAACTTTCCCAAACACCATCTCAGTAAATTACAAAAATTTACACAGAGGATGGGTGGACGTCAGGTTCATGTCCACGGATGAAGCGGCAGAAGCAGCAAAAATTAAATTTTTTATAAAAATTAATAATGAAGACAGAACCATCTGCATGGTGCGCACATGATGGAATGAGGCAAATACCTCATCATTATATTTGACCAGCTTCTGAGCACTGTGCACCGCGATGTCCTCACAGATGAACTCCATGGGGGCCTCAAAGGCTATGGAGTAATCAAACAACTTGAATTTGAAAAATTCCCCCTCCTGCCCCACCTGTGCACAGGAAAGGCAATTGCTATTATTTAACCCGACCAAGACATGGCTGAGGACATCACCTTAATTCCCTGCACAGCAACCATCAATTTCCCTGATGGCAGTGTATCTCGCCCCTTCCATATCACACCAGAGCACACCCCACCCATTTGCGAATTCTGCTCAGCAATAGGCCACAAGGACCACGCCTGCCCCGTCAAATGTGGTATTGAAACACCAGAATTTTGTGAAGACAATACGGATGAAACAAGCCCAACTTTTGGCAAAATTAGGGACTCCACTCTCGCCTTCTATTGGGGCGAAAGAGCTGATATTGCTTTTGTCAAGCCCATCTCGTGCAAGGAATGACTTCGCATACAGACCGCCTGCAAGCAGGCCATGAGTTCCACCGAGACCCAAACTCACACCGCAATTCCCCCAGAACAAATTAATCAGATTCCATGGCAGCACAACAGAACAACCAATCAGACCCAACACATAAAACCCAACACAAACAAAATGAAGAGAATGTTGGACATAACCAATCAAACACACTCAACCAAGCAGGAGTAGATCCACATTGCACCACTGAGAATCCTCCCAACCAATCATATATGTTCAATTATGACATGGAAGACAACTTCAGCCAATCACAAGGCGAGAACACCTATGCACAGGAACCAACTACCCCGACCCACAACTCCCACCCATCAAACCCACAGGTAAGCGGCAAAAAAAATTCTGATGGGGCAAAAGCTAACACACGCCAAACCCAAAACATAAGGAGTAATCCAAGCCAAAAAAACTGTACAATGCCAGCACCAAGACCGCTGATCAACAAACTGACAATAATATGGCTAATCGACCTCACACTCACAGTATGACTCATGAGAGAAAACTGGGTGACCTCAGTGGGTCACCCCAGCATTCCTGATGTGTGGACTACCACAATCAACATAGGGACGCTCAACATCGCAGGAGCCAAGGCCCCCATGTCCCAGGCCAAAAAAATGGCTTTCCTGCACAATATCCCCATGAACATCTTGGTCATCCAAGAACCCCACTGTCCACTGGGGGAGGAGGAGTCATGGTCAACCATGCTCCTTCCGGCCAAATCCTTTTGGACATACCATTGTGGGATGGTAATTTGAACAAACTGTAACCCTCCAGTAAAAATCCAAAACACAGCCTCCCACCTGGAGGGATGGCTACTCCTAACGGACCTCGAGTGGAATGGAGAAAATTTTGCCGTGGCATGTGTATATGCCCAAATGACCCGAATGACCACCAAAAATTCCTGTCTGATATCCTCTTAATCCAATTCCCTGAGGCAACATTTTTTGCGGGGGATTTCAACTGCTGGCTAAACACCAATACCGACCGCTGGCCCAAGTCTAGGGCTACACCCCGTGGCCATATGGAACTATGCATACTAAAGGCAACAGTGGGCCTATGTGACACCATCCCCAAAAAGCCCCACCCTGGCCAACATGACAAGATCCCACCACAGCAATAACCAGCTGGTCTCAATGACCCAGATTGACCTGATGCTCGCCCCTATAGACTTCTGACACCAAGTATCAAACTTTACAACAATAATTATCCCCTTCTCTGACCACCAGATGGTCTCAATAATGCTATCATCCTCAGGAGAATACAAAACCGCCCACCTGGCACAGAGTTCACCCAAGCACCATCCACCTTCCAGAGCTTAAACTTTGGATCAAGATGGTGCTAATAACACAGCAAGAAAGACAATCACCTGATGGAAATCTTTTCGCCAAATGGGAAACATTCAAGGCTCGTGCAACTAAGAAAGCTTGTCACCTAAATTCCAGAAAAACAGCCGCGATGTCTGCGACAATCAACAAGGCTATCAGACAGCTTCAACACCTAGAAAACAACACACCTAGTGAGGGTTACACCCTTAATGGGGCAGCCTGTGGTTTCAACTATCAACACAGGTAAACTCCCTATTTAGAAAACACCAGCATCACACCAATTTATGCTACAAAATCAAAATACATTTTATCCAGAGAAACTCACACAGCCCAATTTTTCTGCCGATTTAAACTGATCTCAAAGTTGGCAACCTGCACACAGGTCCGCCAAATGGATGACACAATGGCATCCACACCATCGGAAATACCAGCTGAATTACACCGATTTTACACTGACCTGTACACGGCGGATTTTGCATCACCTAACAAAATTGAAAAATTATTATTCATCTGCCAATATCAACACCATAGCTGGCCAACCAGACCCAGCAGCACCCATAACAAAAGATGAACTATGGGAGGTAATAAGATCAACCCCATGCAACAAGTGCCCTGGGCCTGATGGCCTCCCATATGAATTTTTCAAAAATACTTTAAACATAAGCACCAATACTACTAGCAACTATGAATAAGTGCCTGGAAGACACAGCCCTTCTACCTGGCGGCCAAGATGCATATGTGGTCACACTCTTCAAAAAAGGAGACCAGGCAGATCTGAACAACTGGCGCCCAATTGCTCTCACCAATACCGATACAAAAATACTAACTAAAATTTTAGCCAAACGTCTGGGTTGCATTGCCCAGACAACCCTCTCACACCATCAATTTGGTTTCATCCCAAACCGCTCAATTTGGGATAACATCCACACAGTTGCCAATATCTGCCAAGCCAACCCCACAGGCGCCCTTGCTTTCCTGGACCAAAATAAAGCATATGACCGAGTACACTGGGGATACCTAGAACAATGTCTGAAGGCCTTCAACCTAACACCCCGCTTTATAAACTGGGCGCTCCTCCTAACGCGCTCAGCCAAGTTTGCAATCAGAGGCCCAGGCTTCCTAACTGACACCATCACCCCCAAAGGGGCCTCAAACAAGGTGACCCACTTAGCCCCCTACTATACAATTTCACCCTTGACCCCCTTCCCCGCATTGCAAACTCAAAGCTCACCGGAATCAGGTTGGAGGGACAACCACCAACCAAAATGCTCGCTTTCGCTGATGACTGCGTCATAAGAATCTCAGGCAATAGGGATGCCAGGACGATTGAGCGCATCATTCGCCAATGTGAGTCAGTGAGTAACGCCATGCTGAACAAACAGAAAACAGAGATAATTGTAATGGGCAAATTCAGCTCAAACTGGGCCCCACCCCCACACCACCACAGAAACCATCAAACCACACACCTAACCACACAACAAAGACCCAAGCCAATAAAACCACTATGCTTACCCTTTGCACCCCACCCCGCCACTGACCCAGTCCGCCATCTAGCATATGGCTAGAAGCTGGTGGATATGTTCTTGACAGCATAGAAACCAACATCTTGGACAACATCGCAAAAAGAATGAAATGTATGCGAAGGAATAAAGCCAGCCTAACTGTAAGAATTGTGTTAGCCAACTCCCTGATCCTATCAAAGCTATGGTTTGCTGCCCATGCGGTCCCCTTCTCTGCCAACTTCACTGACGCAGTTTACAAACTCCTGCAGAACTGGCTATGGTCGGGCTACCGTGCACCTATCAGGCTGGAGACCATGTACGGCCCACGGAAGAAAGGCGGGATGGGGCTGCTCAACTTCACGGAAAGAGCAACGCAAATCCTAGGTGCATGGATAGCCTCCACGACGTCACCCAACCCACCATCCCTCCACTGGGCTAAGGCAGCCCAAACCAATTTTGCAAGGGCACTACATCTGAGGTCCCCCTCCAACCTGAAGACCCTGATGAAGTACCTTGTAACACACCCAAACGCCACTGGACCACATAACACCAATCGGTATTTCAAACGTATCCTATACAACCTAAGACAAGGAAATTGGAGTTTCTCATATGTACAGCAATCTGAAGACACTCACCCCCAAACTGGATATGTGCAACTCCACAGAGGACAAACGGTGTCTAATGCGCCCAACCCATTACCACCTTTCCCTCTGTCCAGGATTGACTACCTAGACCACCAAGACATCCCATATGACCTACAAACCCAAAAACAGGTGTGGAACATCGTCACCTGTCCCCTCCTATCCCCACAAGTATGCTCCACAATGTGGCGATACATGCGCCGCACATACAGAACATCTGACCGTACTTTCTCAATGTTCAAGACATGCGCCATCTGTGGCGGACCCAACACACTAGCACACCGCTTGGAAGAATGCCCGCCATCTGCGCATATCTGGGCCAACGTGATGCACTTGTTTCAACAATCACCTACAACCAAATTCCGACTATCCCGTGATATCATGGCACTCAACATGGCCTCACCTATCCCCCAGACACTGAGGGCCCTAATTGTGTGCATTGCAATATGGTCTATTCACACAATTACCCTCGACGCTTTCAACGGGATCTTCCACAACTTTAACCAAACCATTGTCAGGTTCCACAGCCATTTGGCTGACCACTTCCAAGCCTGGCTGTTTGGCTCACTCCAACACAAATGGAAGAAACGGATGGGCACATGGATTCCAATCTGGTTCCTCCGATATGACACTGAAAACCTCACTGTCTCCATAGGCGGTACACCCTACTAGCCAGGGTCGCCATGCCACTCAAGGTCTAGTCACCCACCACCCGTGGCCCTTCAGACACACAAAAGTGTGCCAAGTCGTATTTTGAGTTCTCTTTCTTTTGCTTTGCTCTCTCTTCCCGCTTCTGTTTTTTTCCGCCTCTTCTTTTCTCCTACATATTGGATGTGTCTGTCCCCTGGTCGGCCATCCTCGTATAAATAAAATAAAAACATTTTTAAGAAGACTGTGATGTCATTATGGTATACAATCCTACAGTTCAGCATAAAATCCTGGAGAATGTGATCCATAGCCCGCTGAAAAGTAGCAGGCGTATTACATAACCCTGAGGTAGCCAAGTGGGTTGAAACAAACCCTCGCTGCAGACAATGGTGCACTTCTCCTGATTCTGTGGAGAAAGGTACATCTACCACTACCCGCTAGCCAAGTCCATGGCGAAGTATTTAGACCCAGAGAGTTGGTCCAGAGCGTCATCAATGCGTGGGATAGGGTAGCTGTCCTTCTTGGTTAGGTTATTCAGCTTGCAGTAGGTCAAAATTACACAAAGACCTCCATCTTTCTTTTTATCAATAGGAGAGGAAACAACCAAGGGCATTGGGAGGGTACCAACAACCCAGCGTACAGCAGCTGTTTGATCTCCATCCGTATCTTTTGCTCCTCAACTTTTGATTTTAGTAGGGTTTGGAGTGGATAGGATGAGCATTACCAACATCAATGGTTGAGTCCAACCCTTCATGTGCCCATAGTCCATATCAGATTTAGATAAAATGTCGCTGTATGCTTCAAGCAGGGTATGGACTTTCTCCAGCTCATCTGAAGTTTGTTCATCAGGGATTTGAATGAGAGGTAAGGTACATACTGAATGGTTGGCGGATAAACCCATATCCGCCATAGATTCAATACAGTGAGCTTGCTTTATTTCCTCAAGAGGAATCAGCATGCCTCTTCTAATCTCCTGATGCTTTTATACAACCATATCCTTTTTGGTGAGATTCCCTAAAAGAAGTTTTATGGGTCGTTGATAATCAGGGTATAAGACGCCTGGTAAAACTTTGGGCTCCAAAGGTCTACTCCATCAATGCTAATTAGGTGCAGTAGGCAGTTGTGTGGGATTTTCACGGTAATATTCGTGAAACTACCCTTTGTTCACCAGCCTTGTAAGTCAATTCTTCAGAAACATAGAAAGGCATACCTTTAAGGCGTCTACTGATTGAGGCAATAGTTTAATATGTCGTCCTGCTGTTGTATAATGTTTAATGATATAGTGGAAGAGGGATACACAACTGTGCAAACATAGTCCTTTTTATAGACTCTTCATTTTTCAAAATCAGGGGAATCTCATAGTTGATCAGAGAGAGATAACCCTGCTTCAAGTTAATAATCCCTTAATACTCGAGCATGAATTGAGTATTAATTAGTAGATCATAGGTATTGTTAGTTAGGACCACCGCTGGAGCAGACAAAATGAGCTTCACAAAACGGATGGGCAGAGAAGAGTACGCCCTGATGACACAGGTGTTGTGGGACCTGCATTCCCAGTTTTTTGAATGTAGTTGATATCAGAGGCCAGTTTAATCTTTTTGATGAATTTTGATGACATAACGACTACTGGGGACCCAGTTTCAAGGATAGCCCTTTCCTGCACTCCATTGACTATGACTTCCACTTTAGCTAAGTTCCACCCAAGTTAGGGAAAGAGTGAGAACCTCCTTTAGTTAGAGAGTATAGAAAAGTCGTTTGGCTGTATCAGGGTATTTCTCCTGGATAGACCGCAGGGCATGAAAACACTGGTTTGGGCTGATCAAGGTTGCAATAAACTGATCAGTGTCACTGGCAGTGTCAATGACCTCAAAACCCCTCAACCCTTGGCATAGGTAAGTATGGCGGGGGATCCTAGCCTAATCCACTATATCAGGGTTCAACCTGTCAAGTATCTCCACTTCATATGGGGCTCCTAAGACATAGTGACCCCTATCTTCGCCACCCCCTTCAGATTCGTCATCAGAGGGATTATCAATGCAGGTTAGGGAGGCCATAGGAGGTGAGGTAGGTTCAGGACTTCCCTTAGGGCATAATAGGTCCTGGGGTGGCTCCTACACCTTTTTTAGTTTGGGGGAGGCGTTGAAAATTTCACGGCTCAATTTTTGACCTTCAAAGTAGGGGATTTTTGCTGCCTCATAGAGACAGGTTTCAGACCATAGTTAGCTTTCTGATAGGTTGAGGAGATAGTGTTGTGGAGGGGCATTCTTCTTATATTCCAGCATTAGGTTGTTCAGTGGCTGGTGTTTTTTTTGAAATAGGCAGCCTAGCTTTTGTGATTGGGTCATTTAACCAATTGTTAATGAGGGCGATTAGTTCCCAAAAATAGGCTTAGACTTAGGATCAGGATTTTGAACAACTAGAGAAAGCTGCTTTGGTGAAAAAGATGGGAAAAGTAAAGGAACAACTTCTTTCACTATCTGGGTTTTTGGAGCTAAAGATGAAGGGGAGCACTGCCTCGTCACAGCCATTACCATCTGATTATCGTTATGGAAAAAAGAAACAGTGTGTGATGGCAACTCCATAGGGGTATGTTTCTAGAGGGAAGCAGCCATGGTAGAGACTAAATTGGTCAGCGTATCTGCTTGTCTCACAGACCATTTCATAGGGTCAAGATCATAAAGATCAGACACCTCTAGCAAAGCTTCCTTAATATCCTGTACATTTATAAATGAACACTTTACAGAAGAGAGGTGCATTGCCAAGGAGGGATGGGACGCCAAACCAACTAAAATAGCCGCAATAACATCACCTAGGGGTAGCATTTTTGCAAGCAATTATGGTTGAGCTTTAATGTAAAAGCGTCTGAAAAAAGAGGCGATTGATTCACTCTGTTGCAGGCTAAGGCACATAAAGGCATATTTTTGCCTGTTCTAACTTTAAAGGAAGTCGAATTCCTCAGTGAGTGCTTGCTTCACCTTCGCCAAGGTGCTGAGAGTGGCCATGTGTGAAACCACTATCTCTTGAGCGCACCAAATTAAGCTGGGAAGGAGGTACTTTTACTTAATTTGGTCCATTTCCATTTCTATAGTAACTTCATACATAAAGAGGAAAGAAGCAACACTTGCCTCATACATGGTAAACTTATCCCTATAAGAAGGTTTATGGATACCAGAGGAGGCCCCATAAGGGCCTTGCAATGAGTGCTGCTTGAGCCTTTTATTGTGAGACAAAGCACTGGTTAGTTTTTGCTCCCCTGTAGCTAGCCTGAGTTCTGGTATAGTTGTCATTTTTAAACAGGTTTTTGGTGGTATAAATGGACCCCTGTAGTGAGCACCACTTGTTGGATTTTTGGCTGGGGAGATGCTCGTTGGTGCTGTTTTTCCCTAAAATCCAACTAATAGGTGAATGAAACCACTTAAATTAATAAAATAATTAGACACTAAAACTAGGAACTAGGAGTTTTTATATGTTTATTATTCCTCACAGGAGGTAAGAAATGAACCCCATTAGTAAGTTGATAATTAGTATTTAAGTTAGTGAGGCTCAAAGTTTGGATGACTTAGTAAGATCTAAATTATAAATCTGTTGATTTGACCTATTGTAATTTGGAAACTCGCCTCATTTTGATAAAATAACCAATGGGAAGTCAGTTTTTGGTAGGATTTGACCATGAGGTAACGGTTTAATCAATTTTCTCAATCAGTGGGCTTAAAAACATTTTTTCCTTGCAATACCCCTTCTGGCCCTATAAAAGGGGCTGGCCTCTGAGGTGTAAGTTGAACTAAATTAGTGTTGGCCTGGGGATGAGCCTCTGACGGGCTCTTCTGAATTTGCTGCACAGTCGGTGCAATTCAATTAACTGACTCCAGGGTACCAGGCTGAGAGTTATTACTAAATTTAACCCAATTTAAAGGATTCCGCTGAGAATTGGCCCGGGTCATTAGGCCAATTTTTGTCAAAATTATGTTTTGAAACACTCTTTATACAATATTGGATTTGTAATAGTTTGACACTTATCATTTTGGGGTTGAAGTTTCAAACAGTTGGGTGGCACTAGAACCTAAGGGTTTCTCTATCCTTGCTGCCATTCAACTTGACCCTTGGGTGTTGTCCACTTTTGTAAACACAAAACCTGCGGATTTTAATATAATTTTGACAAAGTAACAAAATCAGAACTTTTGTGGATATGGTTTTTATTGTTAAAATTTTAAAAATAACTCAACAACCTATTTAAGGCAGGTTGCTGGCTTTTTAAGGGGGTTGGGGGAAGGGAGGCTGCTAAGCTGGACTGTGATAGTGGGAAATGTTTTTAATCTTAAATTTATTAAATAACAGTTTTGATCATCAATTTTGCCTCAGAAGTATCACCCAATGATTCTATGTTATCCTTACAATTTATTTGACTTCCAATGTCCAAATTCACTTTTTCAATTTCAGAATGGGGCGTCATGTTATATCCCTGTTTTTAAAATTTTTATTTTTTTATTTTTATTTGACTTGCTAAATACGTTTTCCCCTCTCAGATAACTTCTGGTTGAGCCCCCTGTTGGGGACATGGAATGGTACCATGTCACAGAGAGTATTTTATTATTTAAAATCTGCACAAATTTGCTTAGTTTTGTCTAGATAAAATTTGCAGATTTGGAAAGATGGATGAGTTTAGGTTGAGGTATATATGGAGGAAAGGCGTGTGGCAGGCAGTGGGAGCAGCAGCCCCATCTCTCATCCAGGATACGCACTAGGTCAGAGATCTGGGTGAGGGGCTGGGTCTTGGGGTTTGTCTGTTTTTTACCTGAAGGGGTGCATGACCCTGTCCAGCTTAATAGCTGGTGCCATACAATTATTATTATTATTATTTGTTATTAAGAATGCTATAGAACTGAATAGTCTATTTATTTGTACAAGTTTTGTGTCTACTTCCCAATTATATCCTCTCAGCTGGAGTTATAACTTTACTCATTGTATTCAGCCAAATAGATCTTTGAGATTATGATGTTGCATTGAACTCTCAGCGAAATAAGTAAACTGACAGGGAAGTCTACCCTCATTTCAGCTTGGATTTAGTATATCTTCTTAAAGAAAAACATCCCCCTTTTATAGACTCTGAAAGGGGTTCAGGGGAGTAAAAATATTCTATCAACTAATCACCACTTAAGAACTCTGATAATTTGTTGAACTAAAATAATGTTCAAGATGGCCAATTAGAAGGATTACATCATAATGCTACCCCATGATTACGTCATTCTTTTATGTCAATTTATCAATCATAAATCAAGTCATACTTAGGTGAAAAACTGGTTGATAGAGATGATCGGCTAAATCATCATTTAGCCAAATTGAGGCACAATCTGCTTACTTGAATCCCCTTGATTCTCACTATTAGCCACTTAGTATCATAGTTACTAAGATGTGATAATTTTATAATGGTTCCTTTATGATTCTTAGTATCTTTAAATAAAAGAAAAATCTAAAAACTTAAAATATATCTGAAGTTACAATAACTTTATTAAATTCTAAACAGCTGTTGAAAGTTCTAATACTCTTATAACTGCTTCATTGTTTAATCCTGTGCCCAAGCACCAGCGAGCACACAGTTGTGCCAGGATCTATATAAGTGATGCTCACTAAAGGGGTTTTCCTGTGTTAACTTTTGGCGGTAGTTGGTGAGTTCTGCTAGCTGATTTCATGGGTTCAGTCTCACTGTGCAACGGATGGATGATTTGAAGATCAACGATCCTTGATAAATATAAATTATGAAGTACTAAATAATGAGCTATCACCCCAACAATACCAGTATATTTAATATAAAATAATGGGCTACTTCCACTAACCCTTTCCTAATCTCTCTTCTCAAAAGACCTCCCCCTTTCATTCTCTCTTTTGTCTTTTAATATTCAATTGTCTTAGTCAATTTCAATCTGTCAGCCTAGTAACTCTTTATTCTATACAATTTTAGGGGTTTCATCCCATCATCAAGGCTTTGCGGAATGACTCAATTTACAAAACTATTCATACTTCAATTGATTTGCATCACATTTACATAATCTTCCACTTGATCTTGAGGTTCACCTTGATTCTTAAAATATAATTAGCAGGATATATAGCTTATTGTCCATTAAGATCAATTTTTCAACGTCACCCCCTATGACTGTAGAATAAACTCTCAATGCTTGTATTCATGAAGAAACTTTGCATAAATTTAGATGATAATCTGACAACCTGCAGGTTCCTTAAGGTTGTAGGAAATAATACTAGCCTTCTTGATTATTTCAAATGGTCCAGTCCTGATGTTACAAAGCTTGTTCTTTCCAAACCCATGTTGGTCGTGGAACAAGACATGATCTCCTACAGTGAAATGTGGGTTTCCACTACATCTCCTTTGGTTAGCTTCCTGAACATGAATCTTTTTATATAAGCTGGTATAATAAGCTTCCATCTGAAGTTTTATCAGCATGTCCATTAAGTTGGTCAAATAACGCTGTGTTTCTACTCCGCCAATATCCTCCACACAAGAGTTAACAAAGCAGGCAAAGTTGGATGTCTATCATAAAGCAGTTATAAAGGTTTATTTCCTGTCACCTAGTGGTAGCTGATATTATAAGCAAAGATAGTGGTGGATAGGAGGTTACTCCATTCAGAGGGGCAATCTTCTATAAGCTTGTGGAGAATATATACCAATGTTCCATTACCCGTTCCATCATTTTATTGCATCAGGGTGGTAGGATATAGTCAAAACCCTGCGGATTGCAATTAGTTTGTTCAACTTGGGAAGGACATGTGATATAAAATTGGTTCCGTTGTCCCTGGTGATAAATTGTGGATAGCCATTTTATGTATGACACACTCCATAATAACTTGGCGGTTGTGACAGCCCTTAAATCCTTGATCGCTCTTGCTTCCACCCATCTTGTCAAGTGATCAATTGCTACTAATATACTTTAAGTTGTCTGCGCCAGTTGGCAGAGGCCCCACTACATCAAGGGAGACAGTATGTCATGCGAAAAGAGGCTTAACGAGCTGGTATATGGTCTTATTGTGTAAAGATTTCTCCACTTGGCACTGGTGACAACAAGCAACTTTCTCAAGCACGTTGTAGTGCATGCTCTACCATTAGTAACAGGGTCACAAGAACTCCAACGTTTTCTAAAACCCTCCATGATCTACCGCCTTATGAGCATCCACAATGATTGCTGGCCTAGCGGAGGGCTTCAGGAAACTCAGCGTCACTTCTCCAATTTTCTTATATAGTTATCTATTGCACAAGAAGGTATCTCATCTAAGCCCATCTAGCGCCTTGATCACGTGTGGCAGTTCATTGTGATGTCTGCTCACAATAATCTTCTTATATACAATGTCAGCCAAATCTGCCATAATGGCAGCCATTAGTGACCGTGAGAGACAGTCTGCATTCCGAAGTTTTAGCCCCACTGGTGTATTATCTCAAAGTCATATGGTGGATCTTCAAAGGCCCATTGCGCAAGCTGCCTTTCAGGTTCCTGAAGAATCTTAAGCCAACGCAAGGAGGCATGATAAGTTAACACTTTGAACTTTACCCTGTGGAGGTAGACTCAAAACTGTTTATATGCATATAATACTGCCAAGCACTCCAGCTTAGTAATGATGTAATAACGTTCAGGGCATGTTAATCTTCAGTTACAATATGTGGTGGGATGCTCCACACCATTGTCATCTTTTTTGGGATAACACTACCCTACTGCAGAAATAGAAGCGTCCGTTTGCACAATAAATTGCTTTTCAAAATTAAGTATTGCAATATGGGCGCGCTAGTTGATGTAATTTATATGCCAACAAAAGCGTTTTGACAATGGTCAGTCAAGTCAAAAGTATCGTTTTTAATGACTCAAAAAGCAGCTCCTTCAATGCTGAAGTTAGGAATGAACCGCTGGTAGTACCCAACCATCCTCAAAAAACCTGTATGTACCGTTTATTACCTGGTCAAGTCATCTTGTGTATAGCTTCCACCTTCTCTGGCTGAGGACTAAGCCCTATTGAGTCTACAACAAAACTGAGATATTCCAGTTGTCACTTTAAAAGGTAACACTTTTGAGGCTAAATTTTTATGGTGGTCTCAGCAAGTCGGTGGGAGACTTGTTCCATGTGATTAGAATGTTCTGTGAATGTCTGATAGAACACATTAATATTGTCAAGATAGACTAGAACGCAAGAAAGCTTCAGATAAACTAATTTATTGTTCATAGCCCGCTGTAACGTAGCTGGGGCGTTTCATAAACCCTGTGGCATACATGTAGGCTGGAAAGACCCCTTGAGGTGATTATAGCGCAATTCTCCTGTTCTGCCACTGGCAACTCAATTTACCAGTACCCAATATCAAGTCCATAATGGAGAAATAGTTGGCATCACCCATCTGATCAAAAGCATTGTCAATTCATGGAAGTGGGTACATATTTTTTGTGATGCCGATAAGCTTCTGGTAGTCAATTACTACTCAGTTGGTGACATCCTTTTTCTTGACAATTAGTACTGGTGATGCCCAGGGACTCTTTGACAGCTCTAACGTTCCCTGGTCAATTAATTTATCTATCTCCTCGGATACAACTTCTTCTTCAGACTTTGAGTGATGGATAGGCTGTGACCAAATGGGCTTGATCTTCTGTGTCTAACTGATGCACAATTCTGTGTGAATATCCCAAATCATGGCATTAGATGCAAAAATGCCTCTTTATTTTCAAACAGATCCATCACTTTGACCTTATGGTCCTCTACCAGGCCAGTTAGAGCCTCATGCAGAATTACAATCATTACTGTAAATAAGATTTTTAAATTTAAATTAAGGTCCTCCCAAGAACCAAAGTCATGTATATGGTGGACCTCATCAATAGGAATCAGTTGCAGATAAGCCACCACTTGATGCCTTTGAACCTTCATAGACTTTTTCTGCAGGTTCAGTTCTAAAAGCTTCACTTTCACCTGCCCTGGTAACAGGAGCCCAGGAGCCACATGAGGTTCTAGCCACAATTTCATGTATGGCCCTATAATTTCCCCATATATAGCTCTTAAGGGATATCTAATTTGAGCTCCACCCCTATTATGACCTGATGCCCAGAGGGTATGCTTAAAGCACTCACAGACCAAAGTGGAATGCCGTTGTACTTATAAATCTATTTTAGGAAGAGCTCGTGTCCTCCACTTCTTCTGCTGATATTATACAGGAATCACACCGTCGTTATACATGAATTAAAATAACTGGAGCAAATTGGGTCCTTTTTTTAGTACTAGATGGTCCCAACCCGAGGGGGATTCATCAATGTGCAAATTGGGTCCTTTGGGACTCCATTGGAGGAAAAAAGATGGTGATCCATTGTCCCAGAATGGTTTAATGTTCCCTCCGCCATATTAAACACTGTCCCAAATCACTGTATGAAATTATACCAATCAACATGTCATAGTTATTATTAGGCAGAACCACCGCTGGAGAGGATGCACTGACTGAACTAAACCTCAGAGGCAACATGATGTATGCACCCTCTGACACAGTGCTCTGTGCCCCCATGGCCCCATACACTGCTAGATGTTCCACATCAGGATTCAGCGGAAGCTTAATCACAAGCATGGTGAAAAATTTTATTGATAGGAGCTCCAGTATCTATAATCGCCCAGATTTTTGTATTTTATAAAATGAAAATCACAATATGCACACTCTGAATAAGAGGAACCATTAGTGTTTATTGCATAAACATTCAAGGGATTATGGTTGTCCAGAAAAGTGAAAATACCAGCTCTAACATGAGAATACTCCTGGGCACTTCTCTCTACTGAAATCGCCACGTTCACCCCCTCTAGGGTTGTGACATTCATTGAGGGTCTTACTTTGACTATACCATTCCGCTCAAAGATTTACCTGGCATACAGTTTTTGCACATCTTGGCGGAACTCCAAGTCTGCATTATTGGTTTCTCTCCATCAGTTTGAGACCAAGATATCGTAGGGGACTTATTGACATAATAAATCATCATGGTGAGTACCAGGACTGACACAAAGCAGCTTGTGGGAATCATCTGGGACGAATAAGTTTGGATTAGCAGAAGTAAAGCTATCCGTCTCTACTCCTATTGACATTTTTCTTATTTTATTGGGGCATCCATTGCTGCATGAACATTCAGTTCCCCTGGACAGCTAGCCGCATAATGACCTTTTTGGCCGCACAAGAAATAAGCATAGTAAACAGCTCTTGTTTCTATATCACACTCAAAAATCCAGGTCAGAAAATAAATGATGGATTGTAATTTGACTAAGGACAAGCTGTTTGGGAATAATGGGGATGGAAAGGACCCACCAGAACGTTGAGTGTACGAGGATTAGTCAATGTATTAAAGACAAGTTATTGGTGTCCATTTCTTAATGGAGATTTGTTAGCAGTCACAGGGAAATTTCTGTTCCACATTGGGAGCACTAAAAGTAGCAGATAGATGGAGTAAATAGTTGACAATTTTTAAAATCTTCTCTTCATCTTGAATAATGTAGGTCATAGCATTACAGTTCTTGATATTGCTTAACAGCTGATTTCATAGCTATGCCCACCTATTTGTTAGTTAAGGTTTTGATTCCACCAACACATGAGCCTCAGCTTTATACTGCTTTGAAAACACCAAAGAATCATCTTTTAAAATTTATTGTCAAAAAATATTCCTTGCACCATTTTTACCACACCCCAAACATGTGGATCATGATCTCATTCACCTTTTGATACGTTATGGTACTACTATTAAGGTACCATGTGACCTATCAGTTTTCTACATACAGAGCGGATGACAACTGTTTAGCTTTCTGCTGTTCTGAAGCCCCTTCTACTGAGAATTTAAACTGCTTAGAAAATCTTGGTATGTTTCTGTTGTGGTTAAATGGGGGCATCTTGTCAATACAGGCCTCTTCTATAATGGCTGGGTTGAACTAATTGTTACATTTTTACTCGATATTTAGATTTCTATATATTGAGTCAAAATGCTATTTGGGGGGTTTTGAGGTCTCATGTGGGCTTGGTGCTGGGCTGTGCCCCTCCTGAGCTATTCTTTATGCTCCTTGGGGCACAAAGTGCAGAGGGGCTCCCCAGAAGAGTGACCTTATAAGGTCAGGACCACACAATCCTGAACTCAGTTCATAATTCTCTCTTCTTCATTTCCTGCCCTTGCGTGGGTCTCTCTAGTGGCCTTGGGGCCACTCTTGCCTTGTCTTACCTGAAATCACATGGTGATCCTAATTTTTTATCATTTACAAAAATATAGTATTTGGCGGTGAATTGATCCTTTAAAACTTTGGTTTTTCATGTGTCATTTGCGGTTCCCTATGTTATTGGGATAAAATTTGTCAGCGTGTTTATTTTCATTAATAAATAAAACAAGGCTAATTTTAAGATCAAATTCTCGCTTACCTGTGTATGTCTTTCTTGTTTTCCAAATTTTCCTAAATCAAGGTTAATTGGGAACCTCATACTAGACAATCTTTTGGCGTCCATCTGCCAATCCAAAGGCAAGATGGCGGTTGAAAACTGGGATTTCTTTTGTCTGTTACACCTTCCTCTTAAATACTACTATTCCATTTAAACTCTGCATAGTTTAGCTACTCTGTAGTGTTTCCCATGCAGTCAGCAAATTGGCGAGCTTGGCAGCCAACCAGGTGCGGTTGGTGGAAGGCCTTGTCAAGCTGTTTTGTTATAACCTTGTTCACTCAAAAAAGCGTTTTTTGAGTATGGAGCGGTGTATACAAGGCAAGTTTTTTGTTATGAATATTGAGATAACTCAATAAACTGAAGTAGTACCCCATCAAGGGAGCAGTTGCACCATTGCTTGGCGTTATGATGCTTTTAATGTGTTGATCAATGGGCCCCCTGTAGTGAGCACCACTGTTAACTTTTGCAGTAGTGTGCTAATTCTGCTAGCTGATTGTACAGTTCAGTCCCACCAGGCACGGCCGGACAATATGAAGATCTCCAATCCTTGATAAATAATAATAATGAAGAAAAATAATGAGCTATCGCCAAATGATACCAATTTATTTAATATAAACTAATGGACTAGTTCTTCTAACCCTTTCCTAATCTCTCTTTTTAAAGACCTCCCCCTTCCATTCTCTCATTTAGCTATTAATCTTAAATCATCTCAATCAATTTTAACCATAAGCTTAGTAACTCTCTAATTCTTATAACTTTAAGGGTTTCATCTCATCATTAAGGCATCGTCAGAATTCCCTCAGTTTGCCAAACTTCTAATACTTTAATTGATTCGCCTCACATTAACATAATCTTTCACAGAATCTTGAGGCTCACCTCAACTCATAATATAATCTGCAAGGTATATGGCTTATCATCCAGTCATACAATCTCTTGACAACATGTACTCCACAATCTTTAACTAAAATTGAGTGTGTTTGGATGAATAACCCACCTACTTTCCCCGTTGCAAATGAACCAAGGATAGTTGCACTTGAACAGCAACTGGCCAACGCTCTGTCACACCTTAAAAAGCTTGAACAGAGCCCCTCTTTTTCTCCACATGAGCCATTCTTAATGTTTCCTTTAAACCCCACTTTAAAGAAAAGTTTACCATAGGAGAGGGTAGCATTGCTGCATTTGTAAATGTCTATGAATCTTCTATGGAAGGCGCGCTGACCACCAAAAAATCAAGCACCTCCCTAATTGCTTGAGTCGCATGGCCCAAGAGGTGATGGTCCCCCATACAACACGCTGAGTACCTGGGCAGAGGTTAAGGAAGCGCTATATGATGAATCGGCTCAAAGCGAGTTTAAGCATGGAAAACAGGACTTTCTGCGCCTTAAAATGCATGAAGGAGAACTTGTTACCACCTTTGCTGATTGGTTCAACATATCCGCCTCAGAGGCCGTTAATGTCTAATATGCTCACTCTGGATGACGCCGTTGCTGCCAAGGTATCTGGCTTGGCTTCTCGCCTTTCCCTAGTGAGTAATATCATCTCTGTGAAACGCAGCTTTTAGAAGGCCCACAAATTAAAGGAGGCTTTGTTAGATGTTGCTGATTTCCCTAAAACTGAGACTACTCAAATAGTTTTGATAAAACCCCAAGTCATAGACTTTTAGGATATCTACTAACTGTAGGCCAAGGGATGGAGGCCACAGAGAACTTTGGCCTCTCCTGTGCCTGTTCACCTCTTGAAACTTGCTCTTTCAGTGGAAATCAAAACAAAAAACCCTCCACTTGTAAGTCTGATATCCTTAAGCCAAAGCCTGTTGAAGCTGTGATGCCTTCTTCCTCAACTAAAAGGTAGTTGCATGCCCTAAGAGCATCCGCCTCAACAAGAAAGGGTACTTTTTCAAGTCCCATTGTGGGAAGCTAGTCAGTTAACTTTCTGGCCCAGAACTAACTTCCTTCCTATCACTATTCTGAATTTTGTAGACAACCCTCAGATGATGAATCTGAAGGTATCATGAGGATGTGAGACACTACATTATCAAAGCCCCAGTTGAATCTAAATGCCTGAATGGCTAGACTCTGAAGGAATAAATTGGGCTGTGCTACATAATGATACCTATCTTATCCAAGTTCAGGGGTGCCCTGAGGATATCAATGCTGCTAGTGATGATAACTAGTTCCTTGCCTTGTTATTCTCACCATTCAGAATGTTCATACTCTAAAACCCATTAATGATAAACATCCAGAGGCCACTAAAAGCTTGCCTCTACTTTCCGTTTTAGGAAAGTTTTAGCTTCCCCTTAATTTTAATGGGACTTTAACTCAAGTGGAATTAGTCATCAATAAGGTACAGGTCATGGCCACTCTTGACTAAGGTTCTTTAATAAATGTGATCTCCTCAAAACTTATCAAGAAGATTAAGTTTGCGCCTTACATGGAATAATCTCAAGAGTAAAAAACTTCAAGTCCTGCTAGCACACGCGCTATTGGGCATAATCCTCTTTACCCCTCAGATTTGGAAAGCTTATCCTATCACACCTGCTGTGTCCTTAAAGAGAAGACATTATGACATGCTTATTGGCACTCAATTACTGATTGAATTCAACGGAATCATCAAATTGAAACAGGGTTATCTCTCTACTCAACTATGAGGTTCCTCTGGTTCTAACCAATAAAGAAATTGACAAAAAAGAACACTCCTGTATGGTCGATTACCAATCTTCTACTTTATCACTGCACTACATACCATCCAGGTGCAATAAAAATGTTGCTGGAGTTGGTGGATGCCTCAGGCATTCTTTCTTATGCCACAGAGGACATATTTTTAAGACTAAGAACCAACGGATGATTGACACCAAAATTAATGTACAGATCCCCAGAACTGCTTATTCCATATAAGAGCATCGATGGAATAGTCTTCAAGGGCACCAAGTTCATCCTGGAATACTAGATCCTGCCTACCTGCAGCAAATTAATATTCTGCTGGAAAATCTTACCATAAAGGACTATATCATGAGAAAACATTATGAAGTAGGAAAAAATCTTCTATTTCTCATTTATTGATTTTATGAAATATCACTGCATAAAGTCTATGTCAGAGATGGGCTTACCCACTGACAAACTGATATGTGCTATGCCTGATGTGTTTTATCTCAAGTGAACTAACCTCAGACGAGTTTGAAAATGTCCACTCCTTATAAGATTCCTATGGTGACATCTTCTCTAAGTCTGATCATGATTATAGCATATGAAGAGCTGGAGTGACACAATTGATGTTGTCAGTGCCAGTCCTATTTTATCTAAACCTTACCGTTTGTTTAAAGGTCAAAAAGAAAAAAATTAGAGTTGAGCTCAAGAAGTTGTTAAACACTGGGTCATTATGCCCTCCTCAAAGCCTTAGGCGGCTGCTTTATTACTTTTTGAGAAAAAATGGGGGTTGTTGGGTAGTTATGGTCTACTAAAAGTTGAATAACCTCGCTAAAAAAGAAAGCTGTCATATCCCTTACATTGATGATACTCTTGCAAAACTCTCTGGCTCCAAATTATCCTCCGCTATGGATTTTTCTAGCAGATACTGTCATATGGGCCTTTCCCCAAGTTGAATTTGGCGCAGAGGCATTGTAAATCAACTGCACAGGTTATACTACATGGAATAAGAAAATGTACTATTTGTGGGCAGTAGCTTATACTAAAACAATAAAATTTGCATTAAGAAATAATAAGGATAATCACTTAATCAAGTCAAAAGCTCACTGTAGTATCTAGTACTTCCAGAGGCTCTTTGGCTTGTTCTAACAAATCTTTTGCTTGACTGTATCTTCTTACAAGGAAAAGGTCCCTCTACCATTTCCAATCCTCCTCAGATATGCTTGTTCAATCTTCATTCTCATTGGTGCATTATTATTTACCAAGCAGCACTGAAAATGAGTTGAATAAAATGATGATATTAAAATTTGGTCCAAAGAGGTGGGAACTAAGGCTCAGAGTATTTTCCCTTAAAAAGCATTCTGCCACACATAGTCAAAGCACGGGAAAATGGCCCTAATGATTAAAAATCACTGTTACTTCTGTTTTTGCGCTGGCTCTGGGACAGCATAAACTGATTTCTCTGAATAACTAAGAAGCGATAATATGTTTGAGACCACAGCATAAATAACTAAAAGTGGTAAGAGACAAGAGATGTGCCAGAGGGGTATTAGGAATCCGCCCAATAGTAGATTAAAACTTTAGGCCACTGCATATAAAATCTGAGGCCACTTGGCATAGTAACTAAATCAATTAAATTTAATATCTAGGTGTTAGTTGTAATATGACATAAATCCTTATAAATAACGTATCCTGACAGTTGGTGTTATAATTATAGGTTTTCTGATTATTCTCAGTTAATAACCACTATAAATATATTAACTGCATAGGTTTGGTTTTGTGCAATTCTCTGCATTATATGATAGTAGTTAGTATAATCTCTGATAATAGTATGGCATCTATTATCCATAGACGAATTGAAGTATTGTATTTTGGTCCAATGCTTGGCCAGTATTTCCTCTAAAAATACTTATTATGTCCTAAATAGGGATTCGTTCCCTGTTACCACCTAACTTGATCTACGCTCAGATCCCTGTTTACAGTTTCTCTGTGTCACACAGTTGGCAGCAAACCCTGATTTGATTAAACTTCTTCTTTGGATACCCACTCAGATCATTACTCTTTATCCTAAAGAGTCTCCCAATTAGAGCACACAACAATAGTTTCCTTGAGAAAGAATAGAACTTGAAATGGATGCTGTAAAAATATACTAGGATAATACTCTTGTGATAAGTGTCTTGTAAAGTAGTGTTCTGGCTTCCTGCCATAAAAGGATCTCAGTCCACCTGGCTGATTAATTCCTTTCACCTATATAAACCCAAGGATGGGTGACACCATATGGAGTTAAGCCAGTTTTGTTATCTTCCTAAATTTTTGTAAAGTGGTGTTTTTATTGGTGAATTCTTTATAGGAATTTATAGTGGGTAATTCAGTGCCCAACCCTTAGTTGGAACCTCCTCAATAAATCACAGCCATTGCCATTGATTTATATATCCTTGTCTCAGCAGAGATGGTCTTCCCTACCCTAGATAGGATTTCGTCATTGGACGTCCTCAAGACCTAAAATGGAAAGAGTCATGAAACGTGTCTTTAACGTTTTCCACTTGATCCAAGAAAACCAACCATATTTGGCAAGCAACTTGCTTAGGTAATGGGACTTTTACCCATTGAGTAGGTAATGAACTAACTGATTGATTATCTAGTTGCAGGCAGCATCACTCGCCTTGCAACTTACTCCTTAAGACCCAATTGGTCAGCGATGAAACCTGACCAATCTCAATTAGTACACCTGATACTTAATCAACTATCAACTGCCCCTATTTCATCAGCAACTCTGTGTGATAAGATCTTAATCATTTGTCCAGATTGATCCCTGAAGGATCTGACCAGGCTAATAACCTAAAATCCTCCAAACATAGTTACCTCAAAATCAGGGTCAACTGATTTCCAATTCACCTCACATTAGGGAATTATCCCCTAATGATCCCTAATAATCTAGCCAGCTGGGAATATGGGCAAAAGTCCCAACTTATCGCCCCTTTTGCCTAGATTTTCAGCGAGAAAAGGATTGGGGCAGGAGAACACCACTTTGGACACTTGATTGTGTACTTCATTTGTTCAAGCGGATTAAAATCATCAGTACTCAACGCTGCTCAGGACGACCCTCAGCATGCGGCTCTCTTCCTCTTCCTCCTCACTACAGCCTACTCAGAGCATGGCCCATGACCTTCTTTCATGCCAGGATGATTGATTTACTTGTGACAATATTAATCCTAGGATCCTGTTCCCCCCATCAGGGCATATGACCCACTGTCATATTCAGGATTCTTGGTCGGCGCCCTATATTTTTGATTCTCTCTCATCCTCAACAGGAAATTCTTGCCATCAATGTTCATTTAAAGGCGCACTTAAGTATGCTCATTTATGTTTGCCCTTGTTATTTTCTCTTAATAACTTTTTTGGCTCATATCATTCTTAATTCTTCTCTGGAGAACTTATCCCATTAATTTTGAAATTAATTTCTCCAAAATTGGAACTTATGATTTCAGAGTGCATAATGTCAACTATCATATAATTCTGACATCTCCCCTCTCATCCAGCCCATATGTCAAATTTTGAATCTTAGTACCAACAACTGCTCAATAGCTTGTCTGATCAAGACCTTCAACTCTTCCACCGGATGAGTTGATCTGCATGACAGAACCTTTTCTATGGTCCTTCCAGGACTCATACTCCTAGTCAAGTACCATTAGCTAGCCCTTCTGTGGAATTACTGGAAATGATAACTAACTCCGCTGAAACCAGGTTAGCGATTGTCTCAAATGACTTGTGACCAATCCTTTCTCTGTTGTCAATTCTGGAGTTAGATTTTGAGACTCTCTTTTGGATTTGGCTCCTTTCACAGATACTCCTAACATCATTATTGAACCTCCTGAAGCAATGCCCTTTGCTCTCGATCATTCATTCCTCACTGGATCAGACTTGCTTCTGGATTTCCTCTTCTGACTCAGTCAATATTACAAGCCAGCTGTCTTGGCCACTGAACTAACCATTGGCAACATCGTACATTTCAAACTCTCCCATGCAGAATTAAGGGACCAAGTCTCTGAGGCTTTGTCCATAGCTCTGTATGCCGCAGTCTTGAAAACATCCTAGATCAGGATATTGCAGCCTATGCTCTTTGCTTTGTCAGCCAAGATCTTTAAATTTGGGCCACGAAGCTTCCATCCTATCCTGGCTTCCATCACTCGTTATGTTTCTGCTTCCAAGAAGCTCATAGTCAACACTTTTAAGGATGCCATTCACTCCTTGAATGACTATCTCATTTCTGGCGCATCCCATTGTTATCTTTCACTAATAGCTTTGATAGAGTTCATTATTTGGCAAAGCCCATCTAGTATCTCTTGCTCATTGCCATCCCATATGTCTGGCGTTCTTGATGAAGCCAATTGGCAAGCACTCAAGACCAATCTTCCAGCTCTGGTGCCATATTGGTATTACTCAGGGTTATTTGCCAACTGCCTCTTCTTGTACTGTTGCATCCCTCCCCAATCTGGGGTATCACGTTTTGATTCTTCCAACATTTTGATTTCCTTTCCCCTAGTTGCTTTCTCGCAGAGATCTGCATCCACTCAACAAACTTAGTTTCATGTAGCTCGAGCCCTCACTAGTGTCCTATCTCACATAGATTTCAATGGGTTATTTACTCCTACTGCGATCTATCCTCCCTCCCCCAAGAGGGGACATAGGCGGAATTATCCCCAAATTGAGGATAACTAATAAAAATTAAAAGAAAATTATAAAAATATATTTTTTTCTATGCTTTTTTTTAATCTTTTTTTTCCAATATTTTTATCAATTCTTTATTTTTTCTTCTTTTTTTCCCATGAGACTTGACCTTTTTTAGTTCTGCAGTACATATTTTTATTTTATTCCCCCAAACTGGATCCTAGGTATACTTAGACTTAATAGTTTTCTATGGTTCATAGGTCTTATCTTTTAAGACTTAACCATCTATTGTTCAGTGGTCCTTTTTTGGACTTAAACAAAATCATTATTACATAACCAACTTAATGGATCAGCAGTCCTTTGGGAACTTTTTTTTATTTATTCCTTGATCCATCGCTTTATATTTAGCATGGACTTGATTTAATATCATTCATCCAAGAGGTTCTTGATGGAGTAGGCGTCCATCGCCGTCTTGGTGATAATCTCAAGATAACCTGACCACGACATATCCAATTTGTTTCTTCTCCCAAAATTATGTGTATTGCAATAGTCAACTCTTTACCCTATTTGGTATCCTGATAAGGCTGGTCAGTTCTTATTGTCCGCCATTTTTGCTCATATTCTTTTCCTCAAAGTCTTATCAAATGCTTGCAATTGCATTTTGATTAGGATATTTGTCAATTGGTTAATGTACTTTTTTTGCACTCATCCCAGATGTTGGTTCCACATTCAAATATAAAATAGTCAGCAACGCGGCCTTCCTCCCATATAGCAACTCAAATCGCATTTTTCCTGTAGCTGTATGATTACTAATATTGTAGGTGAACATCACCAAACTCAGGTACGTTCCCCATGCAGAACTTCCTGCACCCAGCTTTCTGAGCATCATGGCCAGCATCCCATTAACTCGTTACACCAGTCCATTCATCTCTGGTCAGTAGGGTACAGACACGACTCCTTGGATCCCCATTATCTCATTTAATTGCAGGATCTATGAGATGTAAAATTTGTGTCTTTATCTCTCAGAAGGACCTCCGTGCATCCATGTCAGTATACTAATTGATCTAGTATGAAACTCACGGTATTGGTAGCATCTACTTTTGCTAGGGCCTTCACTTTGACCCATCTTGTTAGATGATTGATCACAACTATTATGTACTTGAATCCCCTTGTGCTCATCATCAGTGGTCCCATCATGTCATTGGACATCATATGCCAAGAAAATCCAGGACAGACCAGTCAGTATCCAGTAATATTCTTATGTGGCTTGTCGCTGGCACTCCAAACAACAAGCCAGATAGTCAACATCATAGTTAATTGACTCCCATTAATAGTACTGGTGAATATGGTCAGTCATTTTTCTCAGGCCTCCATGCCCAACAACCTTATGAGTGGCTTGAACGATAGCTACTCTTTATGATAGCTTTTATATAGTAACTGCTTCCCATTAATTGCCTTAAAATCTTGTCCTTCCATGGTCTCAGTGTTTTCCATCACTTTTCAAAGTGCACTTTGGATTTCTAAGGGCTCATTCCCAATTTCTATGTCGGCCATTTCTGGAATAGCTCATCTGCCTGCTGGTATACCATCTTGACCATTGGTAACTGCGATAAGCCATCCTCATTATGATGAGAAGCACCCGCTTGGTGGATAATCTCATAATCATATGCCTGTAACTTCAGTATTCATTGGGCCAGCCATCCTTCAGTTCTCATAAATTTTGAAGCCAAAGCAATGATTAGTGGTCCATCACCACTTTCAAGTGCATTCTGCGAATGTACACCTGGAACTATTTACAAGCTTAAATGACCGCAAGGCAATAAAACTCAGTTACATTGTAGTTCCTCTTAATGGCTGAGAGCATCCAGATCACATATGCCATCAGATGTATGTCCCCAAGTTCATCTACTTGTCTCAATACAGCGCCGATTGCCATCAACAAAGCATCAGTTTTTATATTAAATTCTCAATTGAATTCAGATATTTCAAAATTGGAGAATCTATCAAGTACTGGCGTAAAACATTGAATAATTTCTGTGCTTCTTCATTTCATACAAATCCTTTCTTTGGATCCTTCAGATGGAATAAAGTCTTAGAGATTCTGGAAAAATCCTTAATAAATCTTCTATAGTATCTGGCCATTTCAAGGAACACTTAGATATCTTGGAAACTCTTTGGCACAGCCATTCGTTCTATGGCTTCGATTTTATGGGCTTGCAGCTGCAGTCCACTAGGGTCAATCACGAATCCCATGTATTTCAACTCTTTATTGAAGAAGTGACACTTCTTCAGCTTAATCTTCAAGTTAGCTGTGGGTAGTCTCTTGAACACTTCCTCCAAGTGGAGCATGTGATCACTAAATGACCTACTGAACACATTGATATCGTTCAGGTACGCTAGGATGCATGACAACTTCAAGTCATCTAGTATAGCATCCATGGCCCTCTGGAATGTCGCAGGCGCTTTACACAGACCCTGGGACAACATCAACAGTTGATATAGCCTCTGCACGGTGATAATCTCACATTTTTCTTGGTCTTCTTTTGGAAAATCGATTTGCCAATATCCTGATAGTAGATCCATCACAGAGAAATACTTTGCTTTTCCCAATCAATCTAGCACATCATTAATTTTTGTAGGAAGTAAAATCATTCTTCTTAAACTTATTCAGCTTCTGATAATTAATTACCACTCAATTAGAGCCATCCTTTTTCATGACAAAAATTGGACTCGCCCAGGGACTTGATGACAAAACTAGAAGCCCATGCTTCACTAGTTTGCTTTTTCTTCCCCCACTACCTCCTTGGCTGCCTTTGACTGTTGAATCAGTCTCATCCTGATTGGAAAATTTTCCCTGGTATCAACCTTGTGGATTACATCTCTTGCACATCCCAAATCATGATCATCCTGGGAGAATACTTCCCAATATTTTATGAACAATTTGAGCACCACCTCTTTCTTTCCTTCCATCAGATCAGCGAGTTGCTCTTAATCAACCAATAGATTGATACTTTTGTTACCCTGTCTGGTTCCCATCTCATCAAGGGTCCCAAAATGGTGGAGAGAACTCAGTTCAGCCATCAAAATAGGTGAACAAATGTGCCAATCTGATTCTTCTCAATCTTCATCCTTTTTTACTAAATTCGCTAGGAGAACTCAGATTTCTCCATGGCTCAGCAGTATTATTCCAGGAGCCATCCAAGGCTCTACTCTGTACTTCTTCCAGGGGCTTTCAACCTCCTTATAAAGCAGCTCTGGTTTCTCTAATTCCAACCTCATGTTGACTATTATTGTGATCCTGGCGGTATGATTTTTGCATTTTTAATCCTCAGTGGAATTCCCCATTTTCTACGATTTCCATCAGCATCTCTCGTCACTTCTGACCAACTAGTTGGTATCAAAGTTGAGACAATGCCATCATTGTATATCAAGTTGATGAAGTTATTTCTCCTACTCAGTAGAGCTTCCCAATCCTTCTGATAAACCAATGATAACATCCGACCCAATATGCTCAACATATTATTCTTGAAGTTACAATAAGTCAGTACTTTTGTAGAAATTCCGTCCCAAATCAGAATGTCATAGTTTTGGTTGGCCAAAAATATCGCTGGAGCAGACACCACCAAGGATCCAAAAAAAGTAACAGAGTGCTATACGCTCCATATGAGATGGTGATATTCAGCCCAGTTGTCCCATACGCTTTATTGTGTTCCAAGTCAAGCTAGATCTTCATCCTTCTCACCAACTTGGTTGAGACAATATTAATGGGCGCTCCGCTGTCAACAATCACCCTCATCCATACTCAATTCACTAGTATATATATATGTACACTCAGAGTATTGTAAGATAATATTTACTGAGTGTATAACAGCATTATTAGTCAAACAAAGGGTGGGAATGATTTGCGCTGATAAGTCAGGATATGATTCTAGATTGTGTTAAGGGGATTGACAGGTTTACCTCATCTAATAGAACTTCAGTCAATTGTTTGGGATTATCTGTGGCTTGAATCTTGTTCGCAAGTTGTTGGAAATATGGCTGAGCAACTTCTTTGATTATCTAGGGGTCAATCCCCTTCGCCACAGATCTTGTTACCGCATTCACATCCAAATTAGCTATTTGATACAGCTGATCCTGTACATCTTCATCCACAAATAGATCACTAATGTCAATTTCCTCGTGCATAATATTGTGAGGAACAGGCTTCTCCACAGCTCTATACTGTTTCCCATATAGGCCGTGGGCCCTTTTTCTAACTCCTTTGCAGTTGCAGACTCTTTTTCCTGGACCACGTTGATTTGATCCTTGGGTTTCTTACAATCTACAGCGAAATGTCCCTTTCTTCTGCACTGGTAACAGACTTTCACCTATTTATTAATCTGTTTAAAGTCTTCAGTAATATTCCTGGCACAGTTTGATTATTCATTTCCTTAGCGCCTTTGTTCCCTTCATGAGATACAAATTTCATATGGGGTTTGATTTGAAACTTTTATTTGGAGCATTGAAGGTAGCACAAAAGATTTTTAAATTGTCTAACATCTGAGAGGTGGTAATTTCTATTGTGAACACAGAAGACCTTATTTGGTGCAAATTGCAGTAGGGCTGAAGGGCTTCTTATAATGCAATTTGGGCATCAAAATCATCCAGCACTTTCGCTCCAACCAGGATTTTGCAATTTATGGTAGAACTGATCGCAAAGCTTAATAAGGATTCATCTTTATGGAATTAAATGCCCATATACTCTTTTTTGCACTTCAACATGCACGTTGGGATTCCAAATTCCTTCATAATGGCCAATTTGAATTCTGGATATGACCAGCTGTCAGCCTCTAGATGGGGCAACACTAGGTTTTGACAATCAGTATCCAGGAAATCTATCACTATCAATGCCTTTTGATGATTGCCATGTCCGTACATTGTCATATCAAACAATTGGAAAAATGCTGGTACATTATCCCAATGGAAAGTTGGTAATTTTGGTGTCACTTTAAATTCCTTTAAAGCAACTCTAGCCACCTCTCTTATTCCAGCTACTCAGCTCACTTGAGGAGTAATTTTGGGCATCATCTCCAAAATGGCGGTAAAAGTGAGTGGCATATTTCTTGGGGTTGTTATTTTTTTAATTATCGTATGGGATGTTCTTTCTTCAGTCATTCACCACATATGGCTCAAATTCACATTTGTGAGTCTTCAACTCCTTAAACTTTCTAATCAGCCAATTGATATCTGCGCTTAATGATCTTAAATGAACGTAATCTGCACCATTCTCCATCTACATAAATAAGACTTCTTGAATTAAGTATCCTTCTTTCTTCTTCAATGACGTTACTTTTCCAAGTAACTCATATCTGAAACTTGTAACATTATTGACCCCTTACTCCATCTTGGCAACTCTCTCTTCCAAGGCTGCAAATTCTCAATGATCCACTGAGTTCAGGGCGTTCTGGTTAACAGCTGCCAACTCTCTTTATAGTTTTCTTACCAAATCTTTATATGACATCTCGTTCTAATCTCTTCAACTCAACTACAACCCTGTAGTGAGCACCAGTTGTTAAATTTTAAAGTTTTCTGATTATTCTAATTTAATAACACCTATAAATATATTAACTGCACAGGTTTGGGTTTTTTGCATCTCTCTGCGTTGTATGATATTAGCTGATTTAATCGTTGATAATAGTATGGCAACTATTATCCCTAGACAAATTTAAGTATTGTATTTTGGTCCAATGCTTGGCCAGTATTTCCTCTAAAAATACTTATTATGTCCTGAATAGGGATTCGTTCCAGGGTATCACCTAACTTGATCTACGCTCAGATCCCTGTTTACAGTTTCTCTGTGTTACAAAGTTGGCAGCAAACCCTGATTTGATTCAGCTTCTTCTTTAGATCCCCACTCAGATCCTTACTTTTTATCCTAAAGAGTCTCCCAATTATAGATCACAGCAATAGTTTCCTTGAGAAAGAATAGAACTTGAAATGGATGCTGTAAAAATATACTAGGATAATACTCTTGTGATAAGTGTCTTGTAAAGTAGTGTTCTGGCTTCCTGCCATAAAAGGATCTCAGTCCACCTGGCTGATTAATTCCTTTCACCTATATAAACCCAAGGATGGGTGACACCATATGGAGTTAAGCCAATTTTGTTCTCTTCCTAAATTTTTGTAAAGTGGTGTTTTTATTGGTGAATTCTTTATAGGAATTTATAGTGGGTAATTCAGTGCCCAACCCTTAGTTGGCTCCTCCTCAATAAATCACAGCCATTACCATTGAATTATATATCCTTGTTTCAGCAGCGATGGTCCTCCCTATCCTAGCTAGAATTCCGTCATTGGACGTCCTCAAGACCTAAAATGGAAAGAGTTATAAAACGTGTCTTTAACGTTTTCCTCTTGATCCAAGAAAACCTACCATATTTGGCAAGCAACTTGCTTAGGTAATGGGACTTGTTACCCATTGAGTAGGTAATGAACTAACTGATTGATTATCTAGTTGCAGGCAGCATCACTCGCCTTGCAACTTACTCCTTAAGACCCAATTGGTCAGCGATGAAACCTGACCAATCTCAATTAGTACACCTGATACTTAATCAACTATCAGATGCCACTATTTTGTTGTCAACTCTGCCTGATGAGATCTTAAGCATTCATAGATTGGTGTATCCCCCCTTTAGGTTGGGACCACCTAGTGTTTAAAAAACGATATCTTAAGCATTCATCCGGATCAATCCCTGATGGATCCAACCAGGTATAACCTAAAATCCCCCAAACATAGTTACCTCAAAATCAGGGTCACCTGATATCCAATTCACTTCACTTTAAGGAATTATCCCCTATAAATCCCTGATAATCTAGTCAGCTGGGAATACGGGCAAAAATCCCAACAGTTGGTCAAATCATTTACAACATTACACCCCTATTGACCAAACATTAGCTAACAAAGATGTGAGGGGTCCTAACTTATTGAGAGCTTAGGCCTATTAGCCTGAAACTCTGATATTATTTTTTAAAAAACTTAAAACTTTTCTTTCTCGTTGCAAACACTTTTGCAACCTATTCAATTCAAGACTAAATCTAGTTTGATAATCTCATAGAGGAGATTAGTCTGCGCCCATGTCTGGGATCAGTTGGGCAAGCAAGGCAAGAGGAGCAGGCGGAAGGCCTGCGGCCTCTAACATTCAAAAACGCCTCAGAGAATCTGGCGGAATAGAAAAAAATCTAAAAAAACTGGCGGTCACAATTTCCTCAGAGATACTCGCGTGGCAAGCATGATGCAACCAGTACATCAACACACCACACTCCCAGCCACTTCTGTTGGTGGAATTCGGAGTCCATGTGTATCTGGACATCCAAATATGGCCTTATGGGAAAAATTTTGTGAAGATGTACACAAAACTTTCCCGACTGCAGTGTATGTTACACCTTACTCCATGTCGCATGGTTGGCTGGACCTAGGTTTTGAAAGCAAAATAGCAGCAGATGAGGCTGCAGTGGTGTGCATAGTGGTTGACCTCCCCAAAGGGCAATGGGTCGTTGAAACCAAATGCACCAGATGGACAAAATTAAACCAAATTTTCCTCACGTTTGACTTTTTGCCTACTATGGTAAAATGTGACATTTTGGAGCAACACCTGAAAGATGGTCTCGCCATATATGGCGAAATACAGTCTTTCAAAATGCAATGTTTCACGCTGATGCCACACCTGTGCACTGGCAAAGCCGTCGCAGTTCTGACCCCAACTGAGGAGATTGTGAAGGACCTAACCCAGATCCCGCACTCCACCTTTATTGACATCACAGGGCATACCACCTACCCATTCCAGGTAACCGTGGACAGCGTGCCCCCTATTTGCACCCACTATGATGCGTTCAGCCATAAGGCGCACGCATGCCCCATCAAGGAGGGCGTCACATTCCAAGAGCACCCCTCGGCGGCCATGGCCAGCGGAGAGGCGCACTATGAACCCAGCAAGCACCAAGGAGGCTTTCCCGTGGGGAGCACAAGGCTGCTACCTATTGGTAAAGCCCATCTCCCCGCAGGAGGGGAAGAAGGCCAAGCAGGTCCATAGGGCCATGGCAAAGGAAGCGGCCAAGGCCACCACCACCATCCCACACTCACAACGCCAGGAGGACATGGAGACCTTTGTGGCGGAAGTGACTCAGGAATCCATCACCCAATTAGATTGGGAGGCCCATGCCGAGTGGGCCACTCAATCTGAGGATCTGATGGGAGATTTGATCTCACCCAATCGCTGCACCCAAGCTCTGATCAAAACTGACTTGGGACCTATCCCAACTGAAAAAAAAAATTTTGCCCCACTTGATGGTGCACCAAACTTATTCACATCGCAAAAAATTCGTCCAACGTCGGGAAAACAAAAAGTGAAGGCCAAAGCCAACGCGACTCTTTCCACAAAAATTAACAAAAATCCCCGATAGCATTGCTGCTAACACCCGCGCTGCTGTGAAAGCCCGTGGGGACCTGGAAGAGGCTGGTGGGCCCGGGGGCCCACCCCCTCACACCTAAGGTGCGATGGGGGAAACCTTCACTCTAGGGATGCTGAATATCGCCGGACTCAAGCCCTCCCCGTCCTGGGCTAGGAAACTGAGTTTTTTACAAAACAATTTACCTGTGGATATCCTGGCCATCCAGGAGTCCCACTGTCCATGAGGTTCCGAGGAAGCTTGGAAAACAATGCTCCTACCATCCCTATCCTTTTGGTTGAAGCACTGTGGGGTGCTAATTCAGAAAAACAATTTTTTCAAATTCACATCATCAGAAACATTCCTAAATGGCCGAGTGCTCATTGTCACTTCTCGTGGGCTGACGTTGCACACATAATCGTCAACATTTACGCCCCAAACGGTGCACATGAGCGTCAGGAATTTTTCTCGTCGTTAAAATCCCTCCCGCTACCCCCTGATTCTTTCCTAATCAGCGACATGAACTGTTGGCTAACCTCACCAACGGACCGGTGGCTGCCCTCACCCCATGCCCCACAGGGTCACGTAGAACTACACGTTCTAAAAGCCACCCTTGGGTTAATGGATGCACTGCCGTGACATGCCCCACTGCTCAAAAACATGATGCATCCCCACATCCACAATGGCCAATTAAGGTCCATGACCTGCATCGACCTTATTCTAATGCCAGTGAAATTCCAACCCCACATCTCCCACTTCAAAACAACAAAAATGAAATTCTCCGACCACCAACTGGTCTCAATAACATACCACTTACCTGTCACAGTTGCAAAGGCCCCACATTGGTGCAAAATCCGCCCCCCAAGCTCGCGTTGCCAGGATTTTCCATGTGGGTGGAAGAGGCAACTTTGGTGAAATCATTTGTTGCACCGTTTTGCGTGGACCCCATTTCCACATGGGCAACTTTCAAAGAAGACACCATCTGCCACTAGCGCCATTTCTCCTCCAGACGCTCATGAGCCACATTGGCGGTTATCTCGCGTGCGCTGGCGGAATTGGCCCACTTGGAGTCCAACATTCCAGCCACAGGATATAGCCCTGCATGGGGCCGGAAGTGGGTGGAGGCGGCCACCCACCTCTACGCACTCAAAAGGCAACACAAACATCAGGTTTGTGTCCAATACAGGGCCACACGCATCACTAGAGGCGACAAGTGCACCGCATACTTCTTTAAAAAAAATTTCGCACTATGCCAGAGTGTGGCCTGCACACAGGTGCAAAGATTGAATAAGTCCATTGCGGACACACCAGCCAAAGTGGCAATCAAAAGGCAAAGATATTACTCCAAGTTATACCGAGCCAAACAAATTCAGCCAGCTGAAATGGTGGAATTTCTCAACCGAGCTCATATCTGCACCATTTTCTGATACCCAGTAATAATGAATTTAATTACTCCAAACGAATTATGGACAGCCATTCGCAGTGCGCCAAACCAAAAATGCCCAGGCCCAGATGGCATTCCATATGAGTTCTACAAAAAATATTCTAAATATATATCCCCATTGCTGCTAGCCTCACTCAACCAAAGCCTGTTGGAAATGCGCCTCCTATCAGGAGGACATGAGGCCTTTACTTTCACACTCTTCAAGAAAGGGGATAGGCTAGACTTAGCCAACTGGCGCCCCATTTCTCTAACAAACACAGACACCAAAATTTTAACAAAAATCATGGCTAACCGTTTAGGGACTGTAGCATCTGCCACCATCTCCCCAGAACAATTCGGTTTCATCCCCAGAAGGTCAATTTGAGATAGCGTGCACTCTGTGGCTAATGTGTGTCAGTCCACAGCCTCTGGGGCACTTGTATTCTTGGACCAACAAAAGGCCTATGACAGAGTAAACTGGGAATACCTAAGGGCCTGCCTCCATCAATTCCGCCTACCCCCCACTTCATAAACTGGGTGATGCTGCTCACGGAATCTGCGACAATGGCAGTGCGTGGCCCAGGATTCCTAACGGAAGTAGTCCGCCCTCAAAGGGGCCTGCGACAAGGGGACCCCCTCAGCCCAAACTTATACAACTTCAGCCTTGACCCACTACTGCGAAATGTGAATGCCCACCTCACTGGGGTCCATGTGCCAGGCCAAACCCCAGTCAAGATGATGGCATTTGCAGATGATTGCGTGGTGGGGGTGTCTAATAACAAAGATGCACGCGCGCTTAAAGCCCTCATCCAGGAATATTCCTGGGTAAGCAACACGGCACTGAACGCCTCCAAAACCGAAATCATCCTCCTTGGTCGGTTTCAGAACTGCTGGGCCCCAGCAAGTAGTTCCCAACCCGGCCCATCTGCTCGCCCACGTCCACGCCTTACTAACTCAACACACACCGCTCCACTGGTGCTCCCCTTTGTGCACGTCCTACCATAGGACCGGTACGCCATCTGGGCGTGTGGATGGAGGCAGGCAGATACGCATCAGCAGTAATGGAGTGCCATATACTGGACAACGTGATGAAGCGAATCGCCTCTCTCAGAGCACACCCTACTACCCTCACTGGCAGGGTTGTTCTTGCAAACTCTATGCTCCTATCCAAAGTCTGGTTCAGAGCCCACGCCATCCCCTTCTCCCCAAGCTTCTTCCAATCCCTGTATGCTTTGCTGCAAGGATGGCTTTGGTCAGGCCGCCCTCCACCAGTACGGCTAGAGGTCATGTTTGGCCCTCATCATCAAGGTGGCATGGGCCTGCTTGACTTCAAAGCCCATGCTGCCAAGATCCTGGGCACAAGGATTGCGGCTGTCACCGCTCCTACACTCCCATCCCAACACTGGTCCCGCGCGGCCCACTCCAACTTCTCCCGAGCCTTGGGCCTCAAAAATCCATCAAACCCCCACTCCCTGATGAAATACCTCGCATCACACACATCGGCCACAGGTCCTCACGGGACTAAAACCCACTACAAACGAATCCTACTCTCCATGCGAAGCGCAGAGTGGAGAATTTGTATTAGTGGACATAAAACCCGAAGAGGCCGCCCCTCCCCTCAGTTCACACAAGAGGTACAGGGGCTACCCATCCATGATGGCGTGATCCCCATTCGACCCCAAGTCCTATCCAGGGTGGACTACCTGGACATGATGGACATCCCTTATTCCACTGAGACCCAAAAGACTATCTGGAAATACGCACACCATCCTCTGTTGCAGCCTCAAGTCCGCTCCCATGTGTGGCGCTGCCTGAGGTGGGTGTATCGTACAGCTGAGCGCTCTAACGCTTTACACTCATCCTGTGTCATGTGTGGCCAGTATGGAACGCTGTTCCACCGCCTGGAGAAGTGCCCCACCTCTAAAGTGATATGGCGCGAAGTCCAACGTCTGCTAGGCCAGGATCAAACGCATCCCTTCAGTCTGTCAAGAGATATGTTTGCTTCATCAATGGCCTCCCCCTCCCACCCTCCCTCCGTGCTCTGGTGGTTTCAATCGCCATGTGGACTATCCACACATGATTGTCTTGGATGCCATCGCTGGCTCCATCCCCACCCTCCCAGAAGCTGTCTACAGATTCCGGTCTCATTTGGTGGACCACTTTCAAGTGCGGATGTTTGGATATCTCCCACCGCGTCGCTAACAGCTGGTCTCCTCCTGGTTCCCAGTCTGGTTCATCAAATCAGACCCCTTCCTCCACACGTGCTCAATAGTGGCTACGGCCCCTACACACGTTCCCCCCTCCTCATAAGTGGCATTCCCGCTGGCAACAAGAGATAGCATCGCTTCTCTGGGGTGCCCCCCTAGTACTAAGTTTATCTTTCCTGAGTCATATTCGGAAGTTTCCATCCCATGGTCAGCCTTCCCCGCATTAAATTTTAAAATTTTTAAAAAACTTGGCATGCACCTGTTTGATAAGATGACCTTTAACAAGATCTTTAAGTGTGTAGGCATCTGAGGAAGTCTTCTTATGGCCTTGTATGGGCCATTCCATATTTGATCAATTTTGTTAGTCCGTCCAAACCCCTGATTATGATATAAAACCAAGTCACCTACTGTAAAGTATGGCAGGGTTTGCCAGCTCTTGTTATACCACTCCTGGAATTTTACTTTTTAAGCCAGCCCATTATAGTAGGCTGAACTAAGCATTTAGATCAAATACTTTGTCAGATTTGCTAGATAGCATCTGGGCTCATACTTTCTTGAACCATGCACGAATATAAGATTGGGTAATTGATTGGGTGTCTCCATAGAATAACGCAAAAGCTGAATGTCCTATGGTTGAGTGGGATGAGATGTTATAGGCAAATACAGAGGGAAAAGCAAAGGTTCTAACTGGACGCGTTGCCTATGATTATCTTTTTTAAAATGCCTAACAGAGTTTCATCTACACGCTCTAAGGTGCAATTTAATTTAAGGGTGATGAACTTTGGACAACATTCCACGGATGCCCATCAAATCGTTGAGTTTGACAATCATCTGAAATGTAAAAGTAATCCCTTATCCGTCAAAAGAAACTGGGGGTATCTGGGGAAATAAATAATGTCTTCCAAGGTAAATTTTGCCGTAGTGGTGGCCCTCAAAACCCTGATAGCACTGGCCTTGTAAGTCTAGGTGAGCTCTCGTCCACTTTAATTAGGTGATGTCCCTTTTCCCATCCAAGAAGGGGCTAAAAAAGCCGGCAGTCCCCCTCATCTTCAAGGGCAAACTTGCTCATGTGGTGGACGAGTGATGGGTCATGGCTTAAACTTTGAGTATTCCGCCCCAATCCCAGTTCTTACATCCAGAAAATTAATGTGGCGAAATGAGGGGAGCTGTAGCAAGTTGGTAAAGGATTGGCATCCACATGGGGCAAAGGGGATGAATATAATTAACAGCAGCAAATCTTTAGAATCATTAGTCAACAGTCAAAAAATATTGGTAACAAAGCTTGATGGGCATATACCTTCAGTGAAAAAAGTGGATAATGTCAAATCTGTGGTAACTCTTGCTGATGGAATCAGGCCATCATTGAAAGCTGCCACCAGTTTGGAATCCTCTTTCAAAATATCAGGAACAAGGCCTAATAGGTGTGTACCTCTGATGAAGAAAGCATACAATATCATATCTTTGGTGGAACTCATTGATGGCATCAGGTTTTTGTCAAAAGTTGCCATCAGTTTGGAGCCCTCCCAAAAATATCAAAATCCTCATAAGATGAATCCCGCTTGGTCAAATTGATGCCAAAGCGACTAGGTGAAGTTGGATTAGGCTCCCCAAACCTGTTCCCAACCTCTTAGGACCAACCCTATAAGGGATGGCCTTGGGAGCTTCCATTGCTCGTTGGGTGAGACACCATCATGCTAATCGTCAGAAACACAGAAAATCCACAATTTGGGCATCCATGGATAAGTTGGGAGCAATTTATACCACCACCAATGATTTTAAGTCAGTTTAAATTTAAGTTTATTTATCCCCCTTAATTAAAATTCTTTGGTTTATGCCAAATCTTGAGAGCACAATCCCGCAATTTCCCAAGCTATTCCCCAAATCAATTGTCTATCTAAGCAATCATAACACACTGAGAAAATTGACAGTCCTTTTTTCTATTTTAAAATATTATAAAAATTCCTTGCCCAAGTTCAATTTTTTTCCATTATGACGAAATTCAAACCATATTTTCTGATCCCACATTTCCCAGCACCAAAACCCATGAGACCAGGGGCCATGATAGCCTGTTTTGTTTCCTGGTTGCTATTTACAATAATGACATATTGGCACTATCAGGTTTATTCTCTTGCAACACAATTTAATGACATTCAAGCAGCAGCGCCCTGGCATTTGGGCTTGCCCTTTTATGCTTTTGCATCCAGGCTGGCAGGCTGGTCTACATTTTCTTTCCAATATCATGACATAATCGGCCATCCATTGTTTTTTGTTATTCACGCTCTCCTCGTCATGTGGTCACAGCAGTAGTCACTTCTAACAGATTAATGTACATCTGGTATCATGCCTTCTGTTGTTTGTCTGGACGGTTGCCAATTATGTATGCTTCTCCCAGATGGTTTTAAAAAAATTTCTCTATGGCTGCACTGCCCCAGTACCCTCAAATTATTACTCAGTCACCCTCAAAATGGATTATCATGCTAGAAGCCATTGACCCTTTTTTTCACTCAACATCAATTAGAGCAAATTTTAGAAAAACAAATCAAATTTCCACCACCACCTCACTTTACCAATCTCCTAATATATGTCCTCAGATCCACCACCTGCTGCCCCAGTATGGGGCAGTGGTGCTCCACCCACTAGCATTTACCACCCAGCAGGCAAACGCGTGTGGACTGGCTCATCCAGTCTGCCAAATACAACTGGCCGCTATGGTACTTCAAGGACTTAGCACTCCACCTCACACGAGCTCACCCAACCCGCCCCCACCCCTAGCCCTACCTCAATCCAATATTTGCTTTTGCCTTCATATCGAGTATGGATGCCTCTTCCTATATGCTGTCAAAGCGAAATTGAGCTGGCAACAGCCACCTTTGTGCCAGCAGGGTTTATCAACTTCCTCCCTTACAAGGGCTATTTTGATATTGGATTCCCCACTGAAGAGGATTCAGATGCTGCAGCAGCTATGCCATTAATTTATAAAAATACCCCCATTAACACCACCCAAACACGCCTCCTAGAGGAAACCACACTTGTGGTAACCTTTGCAAACCTCCCCTCACATCTTCCTCCTCAAACACTTTATAGAGTTGATGTAAGTGTTGTCCACATATGGTAAAAACACTATCCTCTAGTTTATAGTCCCAAGTGGTGCTGAACGCCTTGTGGCACCACAGGAATGGCTACCATTACCCCCCACCAGCTGAACATAGCCCAGCCTATCCCACCACGTGCCTGTATCCCATTGGCACCCAACCACTTCTTTTAGTCCTGCATCAACAACGGTTGCACAATTTGCCCCCTTTTCTATGAATTGGACCACACCATAAAGGCATGCCAATATAATTCATACCCTGAGAACACAACCAACACCATCCATGAGGCCACACCAACAGCGTTTGAGTGGGTATTTTGGCTGCCCCCACCCCCACAGGCCATGAGCTCAAATCAGAAACAAAATCTAGTACCTCAAACCCAAGCTAGCCAATGCTCACCCATGCCAACCAATCAGGAGCAGGATTAGACTATGTTCAATCCAGAAGATCTCCCACCCCAAAATCTACCCAACTAAAATTTATCTACAACCCAATCTTTCCAAAGCAACCAAAATCCCTGGAAATTATTGGATGTAGTAACCAAATTGGGTGAAAATTGTTCTACCACTAAATTGACCATTTTGATCTAACACTTATCTGCATTTAGATTTTGATTCCCCAGCCATGACAAACCAATATGTTCACAAACCCAAAGCCTTTTTCCAAAGTGACCACCATCTTGCTGCAGCCGCGGTGGCAAATCCCAAATCAATAATTGCTTGAAAAATGTGTGCAAAATTCATCAGAATTTAAAAAAGGGCTGCACCATCTATCATTCCCTCCGACTTTCCTCCTACTGAAAAGAGAAAATCCAACAACTATATGAAACTGCCACCACCTCTGTCAAGTATGTCACAGAATTGGCAGAATTTTCCGCATCCACATGCACCACAAGAGCCAATACTGCAAAAATGGAACATTTTTTCAATACCCATGTTGTAACTTTGGCGATTCCCTGTATGTCCGCTAAAGGGTTTTTAGCACAGGGTACGCCCACTGACCAATTGTAACGAATGATATGGAGATCGTTGGTTCCTTGGAACACTTGTAAACAAACAACTATAATGAAAAGGGAGCAATTTCCCCAAAATACTTTTTTTTGATTAATATTCTTGGTGGATCTCTTCTAGTTCGCTCCCTCTTACTTACTTCTTTCTTTCTTCTAAAAACCTCCTCTTGTCAATCTTTTTTTAGTACTAGATGGTCCCAACCCAAGGGGGGTCCTCTTGTCAATCTTCTCATCTTGCTGATATACCAGAGACCTCAGTCAGTACCGACTCTTCTGCTTAGTTTATTCATTATGACATATTCTCATTGGTTTCGGCTTGTTGTTCTTCAATTCTTTATCACCCTGATTCAAGGCAATCCAAATTGTCTTTTATCAAATGTTGACATCACCTTATCACCCTATTTTGAAGTTAATCCAATAACGACCTGTTATGACCAATATCGCCTCATTTTTTAGGCAATTAAATACTTATAGCTCTGAAACATCCTCAGCGGATTCTGTCCATTGAATCTTCAGCGGAATTCCTCCAATGATTCGTTGGTCATAATTGTGGCTTGTCATCCAGTCATGTATATTTGTGACTTTACCCCCTTGACTTTATAATAAGCTGTACTTCTCTTTTTTCTTCAACACCATGCAAACCATCACACACCAACAGTCACAGGTCCGTGGTTTCAATTTCTTTCTGTTAGGAAAGTGTCTATAACTCTCCAGTTCCCAGCGTGGCGGTGCTTGGTGCACAAACCCAACGCCAGGGAACTAGCCATTAGAATAAATTTAGATATTTTCCAGAAGAGGGTGCTGGAGCAATAATAATATAAGAAATAAAATGCTATTAACAACCAGCTAAAAACGACGTGGTTTATGTTGAGAGAAGTGGCAAACGACCCAGGTTGGAGGGGACCCGGATGAACCAATGGTACACAAGGTGATAATCATATTGTGTTCAACATGGTAAGTTTGACAGAGCGCGAGACCTCCTCAAAGGGGTCCGTGCACAGGATTGGTTGTAATAACATAATAAAACAGTAAAAATGGGGTATTTTTATTTGGGAAGTCAACCAACAAGGAAAGTTGGTCAGGGAAAAGGTAAATAAGCTCAAACGGCAGAATAAGTTTATGCTGCATTGAACCCAAGCACTGACTCACCAATAGGGCAACACTGCCATCCAAGTTAGTTGAAAAGGCTGAAACCAAGTTCACTTGGGTGATCAATTGAAGTTGAATTTGACCTGAGCGCATTCTTTTGTAAATGGAATGGGTTTCAAGAGCCCCATTCCTTGACAAACCAAATTGAACTATCCAAGTTTATTTGGTAGAACGTTCGTTTTAACGCCTGGCTTGACGTCAGGGGCTGGGCGTTTGGCACACCACTAGTCCCAACCTGGGCATATTTTTCCTGAACCCAGCATTGGTCCAGGGTGTGCCTCAGGTCAGGAAGAGTCTGTAGCTTCACCCTCTGGGCCTCCTGGCGCCCAGCCTTATCTTTGGGATTGGTCCCAACTATTATGTCATGTGCACATGACATCTTCCATATGTGGTTAGGTGCAGAGTTGCCCAACCCAGGTCACATCCATCTTCCCCAGTTTCCTCTTCCCCTGGCTGATGAGGAGGAGGCTGACATGGACCTTATGACCATTCTAACCCAGAAAGAGGTCCTTCCCAAAACTGTGAGCCATTTGGCTTCCTGGCACGCCCCCTTTGGGGACAGTGGCCCAGCTACGCTGGGGAGGGGAGTGGAGCCAAGGATTTTTGTATAATGAAGTTGCTCAGCTCCTGGCGAGTGGCTTTAGTCGCCTAGTGCTTCCATCTCCTGCTGAGCCTCATCCCACGGCTCTTTCTGTTCAGTGGATGCTGTGCTTCATGCAGTGGGTGATAGCCAGCTGGTCAGGGTCTCTTTCCCGCGCTCCTACCCTCTTCTGATCCCTAGGGGTAAACCTCTGCAACAATTGTCTAGCTTGCCTTCACTCTGGGGTCACCACAGCATTCACCGCCCTCAGTACCAACAATCCATCACAGTACCTTTTCATCATGGTGCTCTTAGGTAACCTAATTTTGAATCCTGCAACCACTTTAGGGTAAGGAATAGAGATGCAATGGCCAGCTCTTGAGTGAGCCCGGCGAACAGCATTCACTGCAACTGCTCCTTTTTAAATAGCATATCTGAGCATGGAGGACTTCCTTGTAAATTGCCTGGCGCTGGGTGCAGCCTTTTCTTTTCGAGCCAGAACTCACCTGCTTACTCGCCAGCCATTACAACTCCAAACCCTCTGCTTGCTTACTCATTGATTTTCCAGGACCATCAATGCATGTGGCTGCGGGCTTTGCGCCTAGTGGGTCAAGAACGGTTTTGACTTAATCAACCAGCTGATCTCTCACCACCTCGCCTGTTGTCATGGAACCCCAGTCAGTCCTCCTCTTCCAGTCCTGCCACACTGGCCTCCCCTCCTCAGACTAGCGCAGTGGCCCCTGAGCGGACGTCAGCCCCCTTGCTCTCGCCTCAGCAACCTCCACATCCACCCCCCAACCCCAGAAGAGTCCATAGAACCCACGGCACCCTCAAAGCGATGGAAGAAGAAAAGAAGGTCCCATCAGTCAAAAAAAGGAACACTGCAAGAAGCTGAACAAAGATGGGAAGATGAAGTCATCGAAGCAAAAGATCTCCAGCAGCAACCCCAAATAAACATAGTTAAAACTCACTTAAGTAGTTTTATACAAACATCAACATTTCATCATCATTATTATTTTTTATTTTTGTTTTATTCTTTTTGAGGTGGCTCTATTGCTGCTTATATGGCCAAAGGAATTTTGTGTGCACTCAATTTATAATCCAACCACTAGTGGGATCCTTAATAATATAAGTGGCAACACCCATTTTTTCTACTATCTCAAACATCCCAATCCAAATATTCAAAAGCTTGTGCTTCCTCCCAAGCCCATGCTTATCGTTGAATAGCACCATATCTCCATCTTTGAACTGTGCTAGGCCACTTTGCCATACCTGATTGGCAGCCTGATTTTTGTTTTTCTTGGCTAATATGAATTAGTACGCTTCAGTTTGTAATTTAATCAGCATAGTTGCTAGGGCGGTTAAATATCATTGTGGATCCATTCCGCCAGTGCCCTCTATACAGGCATATAAAAGTGCAGGCAGAGAGGGGTGCCGTCCATAAAGCAATTAGAAGGGGCTTTTTCCCGTGGCAGAATGGTAGCTAATATTGTAGCAATTACTGCAAAGAAAAGGAGGGTATTTTATTTGGAGGGCCTATCTGTAACCAAATCCTGTAGTATGTTCACCAGGGTCCTGTTAACCCGTTTAACCATTCCGTCTGACTCAGGGGTGATATGGGGTTGTTAGAACCCCATGGATGGCCATCAATTCATTGATCTTGGGAAGTATGTGAGAGGTAAAATTAGTTCCATAGTCAGTAAGAATAAACTGTGGGCAGCTGTGACGCTGAATGATACATTCCATTACAAACTTAGCCACAGTAACAGCCCCCAGATCCCAAATGTCCCGCGCCTCAACCCACCTGGTCAAGTGGTCAATTGCCACCAGGATATACTTGGACCAGTTATCTCCAATTGGCAGAGGACCAACAACATCAAGAGAAACCATATGCCAAGAAAAGTGAGGTTTTACTAACTGGTATGAAGTCTTCTGGTGGAACGGATTATCCACCTGGCACTGATGGCAGCAGGACAGGGTCTCAAGTACATCAAATTGCATGATTTCCCAATATTACCATGGCATTAACAATTCAAGAGTCTTTCAGACTCCACCATGCCAACTGCTCAGTGTGCGCTCATGATAATATTTGTCTGGTAGAAGTTCTGGGGATATTCACGGGAGTGTCCCCTATTCGCTTATACAATTCCCCATTTTTCTTATACATATTGGTCCTAAGTCTGTCTAGTAACTTGATATTTTAGAGGGTTCATCATCATACTTTCCGCTGAGCATTTTGTCAATGCATTATGTCACTTAAATCCGCCATAACAGCAATTGTTGGCAATCTTGATAAGCAATCGGTTTTGTGGTGTTTTGCTCTTGGTTGATTGAGAATTTCAAAGTCATAAGCTTGCAGCTTAGAAGCCCATCAGGCTAGCCGCCCCTCAGGCTCTCTCAAATTCCGCAACCAGTGAAGCGATGCATGATCCATTACAAACTTAAACTTTACTCCGTGAAAGTAGACTCAAAACTGCTTATACACATAAATTACAGCTAAGCACTCACACTCAGTTATGATGTAATTTCGTTCATGGCAATTCAATCTTTGACTGCAGTACGCCATGGGGTGCTCATCCCCCTTATCAACCATCTGAGACAGGACCGCCCCAACAGTGGAAAGTGACACATCCGTCTGAACTATAAGAATCTTATCAAAAACAGGGTAGCACAACACAGGCGCACTAATTAGCGCCATTTGAAGTGTATCAAAGGCGCATTGGTGCCATTCCGTCCATTCAAACATGGCATCCTTATTTAGTAGCTCAAACAGTGGACCTCTAATACAACTGAAATTGGGTATGGAGCGTCAGTAATAACCCACAATCCCCAAAATCACCTGAATGTCCCACTTACTAGCTGGCTTAGTCATCTTCTGGTTAGCCTCCACCTTGGCTGGTTGGGTCTCAGCCCAGTTGCATCCACCACAAACCTGAGGTACTCGAGCTGATCCTTGAAGAAGTGGTATTTCCAGGGCTTAATTTAATATTGGTCTCAGCCAGTTGGCGAAATACCTCTTTCAAATGGGTAAGGTGCTCAGTGAATGTGTGAGAGAAGATGTTAATATTGTTGAAGTACACAAGAACTCATGAAAGCTTCATATCGCCCAGAATGGTGTCCATTGCTTGTTGGAACGTAGCTGGGGCATTACATAGCCCTTGTGGCATATGAGTTGGTTGGATAAGCCCTTTTGATGTGATTATAACATTTTTCTTGTTCCACCGCGTGCAACTCAATTTGCCAATAACTGGATATCAAATACATTCCTGAGAAGTAGCGAGCTCCACCTAACCAATCCAGTACATCATCAATCTGCATTATAAAGTATGAGTCTTTTTTGGTGATAATATTGAGCTTCCAGTATTCAATTACTACACGATTAATACCACCCTTCTTTTTAACAATTAGGACAGGCGAAGCCCATGGACTTTTAGACGGTTTGAGCATTCCCTTCTCTAGCAGCTTGTCAATACCCTCGGTAATGACTTCTTCAGCTTCCCTTGATTGGCGGATTGGCTGAGACCTGATGGGAGATAATCCCCAGTGTCTAGCTGATGAACAATCCCCTGAGCGCACCCCAAATCATGATCAAAAACAGCAAAAATCTCTTTGTATTTTGAAAGTAAGCTTCCACTAATTCTTCTGGTCTTCCAATAACCCCATTAAATTCTCCCATGGTACAACCGCCATTACAGTGAGATGCGGTTTGATGGGCAGACCAAATTCATCCAGAGACCTTAACTTGTGAACCTGGATGACCTCCCCAACTGGGTTCAAATGTAGAGCTGCTAAAATCTGATGCTGGTGGATTAGAATTGGTTTGTTCTGAAGATTTGCTATCAATACCTTGATCTCCCCATGGCCTGAAAGTATGATGCCTGGAGCCACATGGGGCTCAAGCCACGATTGCTGAATAAGCCCAATGATCTCCCCATAGAGCCCATCTGGCACTTTCACCTCTAACTCAGTGTTTACTATTGCTTGATTTCCAGAGGGAACGGATATAGCTCCAGATGCTCTAAGCGGTAGCCCTTGATATTCATATATCTGATGGGGAAGGGCCCAAGTTTTCCCTTTTTCCGATGATAGTGCACTGGAATCACCCCATCACTGTAGGCAAGGTTGATCTGTCCCATGTGCACTGAGCCCTTTGGCACTCCACTGGAGGTAAAATAAATTGGGATCCGCTGTCCCAAAATGGCGAGGGTCTCTTCCATCATGACAATGACAGCCCCATAGTGTTGCATAAAAGCAGTCCCAAACAACAGATTGTAGTTGCTATTTGGTAATACTACCACCAGAGCCACAACAACAATGGATCCAAACCGCAAAGGAAGCATGCTATACGCTCCCTCAGAGACTGTGGTTTCTGCTCCAGCGGTCTCATACACCATTTAGTGGTCTATGTCAGTTTTGAAAGACAACTTTGACACCAACTTAGTGGAGACAATGTTAACAGGTGTGCCAATATCAATTATAGATTGTACTTGGGTTATGGCTACCACAATGTCACACTAAGTGCACTCTGAGTAAGATGAATGCCAGATATTTACTATGTGTACATTTAGAAGTTCACGTTTTCCCAGGAAACTTATAATCCCACGGCAACTTTAGGGTACCCTGTTACAATAGTATTAACTGGAAGGATGATCTCTACTCCTCTCAGAGACAACACATCTACAAACGGTTCTAGCTGGCCTGACGGACTTTGGTCAAACTTCTGACAAGCGTAAGGCTTTGGTTGCTCTGGAAACCCTTTGTCCGCCATTTCTTTGGCTCGTACTTAAGTAAGCAAATTTACTCCCCCTACCGGCTGTTGGTAGAGGAATGTATCGTCATACTGGGAGGCTTCTGATGCTAATACAGTAGATTCAGGTGGGATGTATGAATTCGAGATAGTGGAAGTAGAGAGTCCCATCTCTACTCCACTCTGACTTTTCCCTGATAACATCGATCCTGTTGTACATAAGGGATCCGTCAATTGGGGCACCATCGTCCCATGTGCCCAGGGTGACTGCAATTAAAGCAACTTACCCCATAGGGCCTACGTCTGTGCTTTAATATAAGTTGGCCCACTTGGAAGGTTGTTACAAAGATGATTGGCATAACCATACCCACATCAGTAGAATGCCTGCTGCTGATCAGTGTATCTAGGGCTGAAATGGTAGTTGGCCAGTTGTCAATCAGCAGTTATGGAATGGATGTTGGACTGTGGTGAGTAACCTAGTGGAACTTAAACCTACCAATTGATTCCCCCACATGATTAGGGTTGACAACGGTGACAGTGTGAATCTGTTTGATATTGGGTGGAGGGAAGTTACAGCTAAGCAACGTACAAACTGAACAAGTTTAAAAAGAGGTACATCGTCCTCCAACAATGGGGCCATCACATTGTAAAGCTCAGGGTATGGCTTCACCGCAGAGGAAATTGCAATGCACACATCAATTTCAGATAAAATCCCTGCCCCAATCAGCACATGAGCTTCCACCATAAATCACTCAGCAAATGCGGTGAGGGTCTCATTTCGCTGAAACCTGATGGTCAAGAACTTGGCTTTCTGCTGCGACATCTTTGCAGTTCTGCCAAACAACCGCAGCACTGCCCTCTTGACTTCTTGGTATGTAACTTAACTATCTGAAAGGTAACAAATGACTTGATCAGCACTCCCAACATCTAAGGCGGAGATCAACAATTTTGCCATCCACCAGTCCGATATTACTTCAGTTGCAAACTCATATTGTCAAATGAACCAATCGATATATCATTTGCTATCAAATGGCAGCAGCTTATCACTGCAAACCTCCTGGAGCAGCTCATCTTGTCTTTAGAGAACAGTATTAAATGCAAGTTTCAACTCCTCATATGCAATGGCCCCAGCGTGTCATTCAGATTCCTTATCAAAACAACCTGTATGCAACATAGCTGGCAACTGAGTTTTTATTATTTTGTAATTGATCAATGGGACCCCTGTAGTGAGCACCACTGTTGTAATTTCATGATTTCCTATATATCCGCCAAAGGGTTTTTTACACAGGGTTACGCCCACTGAACAATTGGAACAAACGATATGGAGATTGTTGGTTCCTTGGAACACTTGTAAACAAACAATTATAATGATAAGGGAGCAATTCCCAATCACTTCTTTATTAAAATATATTTTCAGCGGATCCTTCCTTCGTCCTCTCTCTTTCTTTTTCTCTCTTCTTCACCTAACCTAAGACTACTCCTCCAGTTCCCTCATTTCACTGATATCCCAGCAGCCTCTGTTAGTACCGACTCTTCCACTTAGTTTATTCATTCTGCCTATTTTCATTGGTTTTGGCTTGTTATTCTTCAATTTTTTATCACCCTGATTCAAGGCAATCCAAATTATCTTTTTTCGAATGTTGACATTGCCTTATTGCCCTATTTTGAAGGCTATTTGATAAATGACCCATTATAACCCAATATCGCCTCATCCTAAGGCAGATGAATACTTATAGCTCTGAAACATCCTCAGCGGATTCTGTCCATTGGTTCTTTGGCGGAATTCCTCCAATGATTCGTTGGTCATAATTGTGGCTTGTCATCCAGTCAAATATATTTGTGACAACCTGCATCCAGGCTGAACACCACGTTGCTGAACTCATAGAGGCTTTAATATAGGCCTAAATTGCCTATCAAAACGACTATATACTTCACCTTGACCCTCATCCTGTGGATGCCCCGACCCCCCTGCACTCAGAATTTATCTGCTCTTCAATGCTGAGCTGATGATGACCATCCCAATCCCCCCTCCGCTATAATGGGATAAGCGGCTCATTGCTGTGCCACCTGGTAGGTTATTTTATTATTTCTTTTGTGTTTTGCTGCTCAAGAAGGGCAGTCAATTCACGTCTTAATTTTAGTTGGTTTAGTTTTAAGAATATTAGTTTTGGTATTGTCTGTCCCCCTGGTCAGCTTGCCTTGGTCAAATAAAAATGAAAATGCTTGAAGTCACCAACTTAGCCTCAGTTTCAATCCAGTCACTGAATCAATATTAATATTAATCCTAAGTGCTGAAGCTGCCCCAACCCCATGTTAGTTTGCTCTAGTACAACTGTTTTTAAATTGTTGGCGGACCAGGCTGAAGATAATATCCAACACTTTGCCACACCAGTTCAGCTCCTTTTGCAAATCTTGTTATTTCCCATGACCTTTTTACAATCTCTTCATTAAAGGCAGAAATCACCATATCCAAAAACCAACAGTAATCTGCCTACTCTTTATTAATAAAAAAATTAGTATTGGGCACACCAGGTGTCTTTTGAGGCTTTGAGTGACATGGGAGCAGTGGGTAACTTCATGAATATGGAGTTGTACCAGCAGCTCGATATAAATTTGGACATGGGGTCTGCAGTGTTAATTGCATTGTTGTCCACCCAACCCTCCTTCAGAGTACGGCGCCTCATACCTTTCTCAGTCCACCAGTTTAGTTTCTGCAATTGCTTCTCTATAATGCCCAATCTTGTGTTCCCAGTGATTTTGGGTGTAGGTTGTTGGCGTCAGCAGCATGTGAGAATCCACCTGGAGACAAACACATCGTCCTTATCCAACAATCAGGTGGAGGGCGAGTTTCCATTGCTGTACACCATCATTAAAGCTTGTGGGCATGGTTCTGTTACAACCTTGTTTTCCCATAGGCATTCCATTGGATTTTCCTGCTGCGTTGAGGGGCTACCAGAGTATTTTTGATTCTGAGTAGGCTTGCCGCCTTCCTTTCATACAGAATTCGACTTAAAATCCAAATGATGGTGGAAGTGGTGAATATAAACTTCCCACTTTACCCGCATTTAGAGGAGGAGGATGTGGCCCTTATTGCATGGTTAATTGAAATGCTCAAGAAGGGTTGTTTGTTCAAGGAAATTGCCACCAGTTGCCTCCCCATTGTCTTTTCCAAAAGGCAGATGGTATGCTTCATCCCTGTGTGAATTATGGCCACCTCAATAATATAAAGTTCACGACCCCTACCCATTTCTGTTGAAGCAGACCATTGGCCAAGCAATTTCAAAGTCTTGTATATTTTCAAAGCTCGATCTGGAACTCCTTTATATCAAATTTGGGCGGCCAAAGGCCAGGAATGGCTTACCACTATCCAGACAAGATGAGGCGAATTCACTTTTGAGTAATGCCCTTTGGGATGAAGAAAGCGCCTGCAACATTCCAAAGAATGATCTTTAGCGTGCTAGGGGATCTCAGATTTTCCTGCGCAGTCACATATAGATGATATCTTGGTACATTACCCCTCACCCAAACAGCATGCAAAAGATTTGGAGGCGGTGGTGGCTGTCCTTCATAAGGCTGAACTGTTTGTCAAAATGAGAATTCTACCAGGAAAAGGTTACCTTCTTGGGAAATCTCATCTTAAAGGATGATTATAACATTCCACCCAGTAACTGGATGCCATCCGCAAGTGGCCAACTCTGATAACCTAGAAGCAATTAAGAAGCTTCTTGAGCACCATCATCTTTCTGAAAAAATTCTCTCCCACACTCCCACAGTTGGCCACACCGTTGCATCCACACATGGGCATAAACGTACCTTTCTTCTGGATGCTTGAGTGCCAACAAGCATTTGATTTGATCAAGGAGGTGTCCTTGTCACCCTCCCCCATCCTTAAGCACGTGGATCTTTCCAAACCCTATATTGTATCATGCAATGCGTCTTCTGCAGTGGTAATATTGTCTTGCTCTAGAAACACGATGGGTTGGAACATCTAGTCACATAATTTTTCCATAAGTTTTCTTCCACTGAGCAATCCTGTGCCATATATGACAAGGAATTGGCAGCCTGGAGTGGGAATTAACCCACTAGCGATATCTCTTACAGGGTGCTCAGCATGAGTTGACTATGCAGACTGACTACCAAGTTCTCTTATACTTCTTCAAGCTGCAGAAGTTGGCACACTGGCAGGACTAAACCTACCAGGATTTGTGTAGCTTCAACTTCAAATACAAGTTTGTGAAAGTAGCATTAGACATTTTCCTGATTTCATAAGTCGCAATCCCTCCATTTGCCAAGCCAAACTCAGATGAGGCGGATCTCATCACAGCCATTCCTCAAACCCAAATCTTAGCTATTATATCACTCTTGGTTTTAGTAGAAGACTTAGTTCTGGACGCGCCCTTGACTTTGCAGGTCTTATAGCGCAAATGGCATGTGCAGAAGGGGTTGATCTTTTGGAGTGGCTGTCCCTCCCAACTTCAAAACATTCCTTTTAATCTATGGCTGAGGGGCTCATCCAGTTTAGGTCATGGGAGTGGTCCCTCCTCTCCTCCAAGCTAAAGTCATTCAATGTTTCACAATCCCTCTGTAGTTGGTCACTGGGAACAAGAAGTGCATAAAGTTGGTTAAGCATCTATAAATGGCTAGGCTTGTCAAAGGATGTTTCAGCTTAGATTGTGTATTGTTTGACTTGCGCATGGGCCAAATCAGACTGTCTGGGTAAATGGTTTACTGCCCCACTTGCAGCAGGCAGAGAGTCCTTGGACATTGGTGTCTGTGGAATTTATAGTTGAGCTACCCAGCTCCATGGGGTTCAAAGCAGTTATGATGGTTGTAGATCGCTTTACAGAATTTTCCTTGTTTATCCTGTGCTTCTCCTCCATCACTTCCAAATAAATTGCCCAACCGTTTGTGCGTCATGTGTTTTTGATTTCCAATCTCCCACAGGATATCATCAGTGATCATGTGACCTAATTTATGATGCAGCTTTGGGATGAGCTTTTGGCAAACTTGAAAATTATGCCCTATCGCTCCAAAATGTACTATCCACAGTCAGATGGGCAAGCTGAATGGATCAACCAGATCCTGGAACATTACCTGCGGTTCTACGCTGCAGCCACTCAGGATACTTAGGCGGATTACCTTCCTCTTGCTCAGTTTTGATATATTAATGGTACACATGCTTCCATGGGCTTTTCTTTGTATGAAGCTACATTGGGGTATAACCTTTTATTTTTGGTTGGCCCATGCCTTCGCCTGGAGGTATTGGCTGTGGCTGACAATGCTCAGCACATTTTCACCGTACAATGCTTAGTTTAGGAGCACTTGACTAAGATAATAAGAGATAAGTGTTTTGCAAGCACTTTTCTTTCCTGTTACTATCACTTTTAGTAACACGATTCTATGCAATTTCTCCGAGATTGACAATCATCCAGGAAATATGAGCAAATTTGTCCGCAACAACACCAGTTGGGAGAAAGTGGCCAGCGCGAAAGGCCCAAAGCCCTCCCAACCCACCGGGGAAAAATGCCCTGGAAGAATGTTGACACACCCTCCCACCAAAAAGGGTGAGTACAGCGCCGCACCCAGTTTTGCAATTTCTGCAAAAAATGGGCGCATATACCAAAATAGAACACTCCCAACCCCTATCCTCCCTTGAGCATGGTCTTAGAAATATGGTTGGCGATACCTCCCTTGAATCATGATAAAAAATGGGGGAGGCCTTCTCCATGACTTTCCTGAACATCATCTCAGTAAATTATAAAAATATACATAGAGGATGGGTGGACGTCAGGTTCATGTCCACGGAAGAAGCGGTGGAAGCAGCAAAAGTCATATTCTCCATAAAATTAACAACAAAGACTGCACCATCCGCATGGTGTGCACATATTGGAATGAGGCAAATGACATATTTATCTAATTTGACTGACTCCCAAGCACCATGCACCGTGATATCCTTGCAGATGAGCTCCATGGGGGCCTCAAAGGTTACGGTGTAATCAAACAGTTTGAACTTGAAAAATCCCCCTCCTGCCCTACTTGTGTACAGGGAAGGCAATAGCCATTATAGAACCCAATCAGGACGTGGTAGAGGATATCACCCTCATTCCAAGCACAGCGACCATCAACCTCCCCAATGGCAGCATATCTTGTCCCTTCCACATCACACCAGAACACACCCCACCTATCTGTAAATTCTGCTCAGCAATAGGCCACGAAGACCATGCATGCCCCGTCAAGTGCAGGATTGAAGCACCAGAATTTTGTGAAGACAATATGGATGAAACAAGCCCAACTTTTGGCAAAATTAAGGACTACACTCTCGTCTTTTATTGGGGCGAAAGAGCTGATATTGCTTTGGTCAAGCCCATCTTGCGCAAGGACTGTCATCGCGCACAGACTGCCCGCAAGCAGGCTGCAAGTTCCGCTGAGACCCAAACTCACACCATAATTTCCACAGAACAAATTCAGGCAGATGCCATGGCAGCATAGCGGAATAACCAATCAGATCCCCTACATTAAACCCAACACAACCAAAATGACGAATTTTTTGGACACAACCAATCAAACACCTCCAACCAAGGTGGAGCAAATCCACCTTGCACCACTGTGGATCCTCCCAGCCAATCCAGACCCAAACTCCACGGAGTAATCTGAGCCAGAAAAAACTGAACAAAACCAGTACTATGACTGCTGACCAACACACTGGAACCAATCTGGCTAATTGGCCCCATACTCACAGTATGACCCATGATAAGGAACTGGGTGACCTCAGTGGGTCGCCCCAGCATTCCTGATGTGTGGACTACCGCAATCAACATAGGGATGCTCAACATTGCGGGAGCCAAGGCCCCCACATCCTGGGCCAAAAAAATGGCTTTCCTGCACAATATCCCTGTGGACATCTTGGCCATCCAAGAACCCCACTGTCCACTGGGGGAGGAGGAGTCATGGTCAACCATGCTCCTTCCAGCCAAATCCTTTTGGATGTACCACTGTGGGGTGGTAATTTGAACTAACCGTGACCCTCCAGTAAATATCTGAAGCACATCCTCCCACCTGGAGGGACAGCTGCTTCTAGCGGATCTCAAGTGGAATGGAGAAACTTTCGCCGTGGCATGTGTGTATGCCCCAAATGATCTGAACAACCGCCAAACTTTTTTCTCTGATATCCTCTCAATCCCTTTCCCTGAGGCAACGTTTTTCGCGGGAGATTTCAACTGCTGGCTTAACACCATTACCAACCGCTGGCCCAAGTCTAAGGCTATACCCCGCAGCCACACGGAACTATGCATACTAAAGGCAATGCTGGGCCTGTGTGAGATTTTACAACAACAATTATCCTTTTCTCTGACCACCGGATGGTCTCAATAGCGTTATCATCCTCAGAAAAATACCAAAAGCCACCAACCTGGAACAGAGTTCACCAAGCATCATCCAATTTCTGGAGCTTAAAATTTGGATTGAGACAGTGCTAACAACACAGCAAGAAAGACAACCACCCAATGGAAATTCTATCGCTGAGAGGGAAATATTTAAGGCTTGAGCAACCAAAAAAGCCTGCCACCTGAATCCAAAAAACAGCCGCAATGTCCGCGAAAATCAACAAGGCTATCAGACAGCTTCAGCACTTAGAAAACAACACACCTCGTGAGGGATACACCCCCCAATAGGGCCACCTGTGGTTCCAGCTATCAACACAGGTAAGCTCCCTCTTTAGAAAACACCAGCACTACACCGAAGTATGCTACAAATAAAAATACTTTTTATCTGGAGAAACTCACATGGCCTAATTTTTCCGCCGTTTTAAACCAATTTCAACTTTGGCGACTTGCACACAGGTCTGCTGAGCAGATGACACACTGGCATCCACATCATCCAAAATCTCGGCCAAATTACACCAATTTTACACTGATCTGTACACAGCGGACTTCGCATCACCTAATGAAATTGAAAAAATTTTATCATCCGCCAATATTGACACTATAACTGATCAACCAGACCTTGTCGCACCCATCACTAAAGATGAACTATGGGAGGTAATAAGATCAACCCGCGCAACAAGTGCCCTGGGCCAGATGGCCTACCATATGAATTTTTCAAAAATATTTTGAATATATTGCACCAATACTACTGGCAACTACGAACAAGTGCCTGGAGGACACAACCCTTCTACCTGGAGGCCAAGACGCATATGTGGTCACACTATTCATGAAAGGATACCAGGCAGACCTAAACAACTGGCGTCCAATCGCTCTCACCAATACCAACACCAAAATACTAACTAACATCTTAGCTAAGCGTCTGAGTTGCATTTCTCAGACAGCTCTCTCCCCCATCAATTTGGATTCATCCCAAATCGCTCAATTTGGGATAAAATCCACATAATTGCTAACATCTGCCAAGCTAACCCCACAGGCGCCCTTGCTTTCCTGGACCAAAAGAAAGCATATGACAAAGTGCACTGGGGTTACCTAGAACAGTGTCTAAAGGCTTTCAACCTACCACCCCACTTTATAAACTGGGCGCTCCTCCTAACGCGCTCATCCCGGTCTGCAATCAGAGGCCCAGGTTTCCTAACCGACACCATCACTCCCCAAAGGGGCCTTAAACAAGGTGACCCGCTTAGCCCCCTACTATACAATTTTACCCTTGACCCCCTCCTCCGCATTGCAAACTCAAAGCTCACTGGAATCAGGTTGGAGGGACAACCACCAACCAAAATGCTAGCCTTCGCTGATGACTGCGTTGTTGGAGTCTCAAGCAATAGGGATGCCAGGGCGATTGAACGCATTATTCACAAGTATGAGTCAGTGAGCAACGCCAAATTCAGTTTGAACTGGGCCCCACCCTCCCACCACCACACAAACCAACCACACATCCAACCACACAACAACGATCCAAGCCAGTAAAACCACTGTGTTTACCCTTTGCACACCACCCGCCACCAACCCAGTCCATCATCTGGGCATATGGCTCGAAGCCAGTGGATATGCACTTGACACCATCAAAACCAACATTTTGGACAACATCACAAAAAGAATGACATGTATGTGGAGGAGTAAAGCTAGTTTAACTGGAAGAGTTGTGTTAGCCAACTCCCTGATCTTGTCAAAGTTATGGTTTGCTTGCCCACGCGGTTCCCTTCTCCGCCAACTTTACCAACGCAGTCTACAAGCTCCTGCAGAACTGGCTATGGTCTGGTTACCGCGCACCTGTCAGGCTGGAGACCATGTACGGCCCATGGAAGAAAGGCGGGATGGGGCTGCTCAACTTCATGGAACGAGCAACGCAAATCCTCGGCTCATGGGTAGCTCTCACAACGTCACCCAACCCACCATCCCCCCACTGGGCTAAGGCAGCCCAAACCAACTTCGCAAGGGCATTACATCTGAGGTCCCCCTCCAACCCTGTAACTCTGATGAAGTACCTTGAAACACATCCAACTGCCACTGGACCACACAACACTAACCAATATTTTAAAGGCATCCTATACAACTTAAGACAAGGGGATTGGAGCTTCTCCTATGCACAGCAATCCGAAAACATTCACCCTCAAACTGGTGACATGCAACTCCACAGGGGACAAACGGTGACTAACGCGCCTGCCCCACTACCATCCTTTCCTCTATCCTGGATTGAATACCTAGACTACCAAGACGTCCCATATGACTTGCGCACCCAAAAGCAGGTGTGGGACCTCGTCACCTGCCCCCTCTTATCCCCACAAGTGTGCTCCACAGTGTGGCGCTACATGCACCATACGTTTAGAACAGCCAACTTCACCTTCTCAATGTTCAATACATGCGCCATCTGTGGCGGACCCAACACACTAGCACACCGCCTGGAAGAGTGCCCACCGTCCACACATATCTGGGCCAACGTGATGCACTTGTTTCAACAATCATCTACAGCTGAATTCCAACTATCCCGCGATATCCTGGCACTCGACATGGCCTTGCCTATCCCCCAGACGCTAAGGGCTCAAATTGTGAGTGTTGCAATATGGTCCATTCACACAATTACCCTCGACGCTTTCAACGGGATCCTCCACAATCTCAACCAAGCCATCGTCAGGTTCCACAGCCATTTGGCCGACCATTTCCAAGCCTGTCTGTTTGGATCACTCCAACACAAATGGAAGAAATGGATGGGCAATTGGATTCCAATCTGGTTCTTCGTTATGACATTGAAAACCTCACAATCTTCATAGGCGGTACACCCTACTAGCCCCTGAGCTGCTATACCACTTAAGGTCTATTCATCCACCACCCGTGGCTCCTAGCCACACCCAAGTGTTCCAAGTCATATCTTTTGAGTTCCTTTGTTTTGCGCTCTTTTCCCTCTTCTGTTTTCCGTTTTCCTTTTCCCTACATATCGGATGTGTCTATCCCCTGGTCAGCCATCCTTTTTTTTAGTACTAGATGGTCCCAACCCAAGCCCTGGTCAGCCATCCTTGAATGAATAAAAAAAGCGGTTTGCAGATAAAAAGGTAGCTCACAGCACATGAAATACTGATTTGTTCACACGTTATTCTCAACATGTGCCAATTGCGCATATAGGTGCCCTTATGCAAATTTGCATCTAAGTGCTCAGGTCCCCACTTGGTTGAAGAGGACTTTGTAAACAGCGCTTTTTGCTTTAAATTGACAGCCCACTGAAAAGCAACATCTTATCTTCCATGTTTCTCAGTTGTCCCCATTCATGGGCCAATCTCATCAGAACTGGAGCCCATTGTGACCAATGGTGCAGAGGAAGCCACAGTAAGGCATTCTGGCTTCCCATCACTCACGCCGCATGGTTCAATATTTAGTCATGTGTAAAGGCTATCAGCCTACAAAATTAGCTTGGTTGGCGCTAGAGACTATACCAACAGTTCAGAGCTTTCAAGGTTTTTCACGGTATCCATCCCAATGCTACCTGCCCTCCCCCAAAGATTGAAATGCTGATGGCAAAAAGGTTTCCCAAGGCCCATAAAATATGGTCCTCGCTTAATTTCCCAGTTGTGGCGCTTCCCCTTCTGGAAAAGGGAAGGGTAATATAAATCTGGGGAAGCGCCCCTCTATTTGGATTGGGGTTTTTCCCTTTCCCATCCAAGAAGGGGCCACAAAGTCCAGCTGTCCCCCTCCTCTCCCAGGGCAAACTTGCTCATGTGATGGACGAGTAATGGGTCACTGATTACCCTTTGATAATTCCACCCCCAACAAGCTCTTAATCTGTAGAATTAATGCGGCAAATTGAGGGGAGCTGTAGCAAGTTGGTAAAGGATTGGCATCCACATGGGGCAAAGGGGATGAATATAATTAACAGCAGCAAATCTTTAGCATCATTAGTCAACAGATAGAAAACATTGGTAACAAATCTTGATGGGCATATACCTTCAGTGAAAAAAAGCGGATAATGTCAAGTCTATGGTAACTCTTGCTGATGGCATCAGGCCATCATTGAAAGCTGCCACCAGTTTGGAATCCTCTTTCAAAATATCAGGAACAAGGCCTAATAGGTGTGTACCTCTGATGAAGAAAGCATACAATATCATATCTTTGGTAGAACTCACTGATGGCATCAGGTTTTTGTCAAAAGTTGCCATTAGTTTGGAACCTTCCTCAAAATATCAAAATCCTCATAAGATTAATCCTGCTTGATCAAATTGATGCCAAAGCGACTGGGTAAAGTGGGACTAGGCGCCCCAAACCTGTTCCCAACCTCTTAGGATCAACCCTATAAGGGATGGCCTTGGGAGCTTCCATTGCTCGTTGGGTAAGACACCATCATGCTAATCGTCAGAAACACAGAAAATCCACAGTTTGGGCATCCATGGATGAACTGACAGCAACTTGGCCCACCGGTGATAATTTAAGTCAGTTTAATTTAAGTTCATTTCTCCCCATCACTTGAAATTTGCCTGATTAGTCCAAATCTTGAGGGCCCCAATCCTGCACTTTCCTAAACTACTCCCTAAATATATCATCTATTTAATCAGTCATTAAACACTGAGAAATTGATGTTCAATTTTCTATTTTTTAAAATTTAATAAAAATCCTAATTTTCTTTTACCGCTTAAAGTCAGTTTTGAGCGATTTTAAATTTAAAGTTTTATTTATCCACAGCCATCTGCCCAAACCTATTCTTTAATGTCCTTGGCTCCGCCGCCTGCCACCCCAGTGTGGGGCAGCAGTGCACCCCCACCTAGCGTTTTCCGCCCCACAGGCAAGTGCGTTCAGACGGGCTCAAACAGCCCGCCCACTGCTTCCAACCGTTTCGTCCCCCCACAGGACTTAGTGCTCCACCTGGCGCGCGTCCACCCTTCTCGCCCCCATCCTCTCGCCCTCCCTCACTCTGCCATTCGCTATTGCCTCAGAGTGGACTATGGGCGTCTGTTCCCATATGCCAATAAGGCAATTATTGAGCTAGCCACTGCAGCCTTTGCGCCAGCTGGCTTTATAGACTTCCTCCCTTTTAAGGGCTATTTTGACGTTGGGTTCCAATCTGAGGAGGATCCTGAAGCGGCAGCACAAACTCCTCTAATTTATAAAAAACCCCATTCCCACAACCCATACTCGCCTCCCTTCAGATACCACGCTGGTAGTATCCTTTGCAAATCTCCCATCCCACCTTCCACCCCAGGTTTTGTATGAACAGTTGGTCGCGGGGCTCATGGCTTATGGCACTCAGCCCAACCTCATCTTTGCCATTCCATCTGGTGAGGAGCGCCTTGCTGCTCCTCGGGCAACAGCCACCATCATACCACACCACCCTACCATAGCCCAACAAATCCTACCCCGCGCTAGTGTGGCTGCAGCTCCTGATCATTTCTTTTGGGCTCAGGTCGATAAGGTAGGCAGATTTGTTCCCTCTTCTTTGGCCTCGACCATGCAAAAAGAGCATGCCCTCAGGCCAAGTCCACTGCTGCGACTTCTGAGCCTCCCTCTGGAGGTCCAGTATGGGGCGCTTTGCTGCCCCCCTCCCACCCTCCAATCTCGTTCAGTGGGCCCACATGGAAAATCAGCCCCCCCCCCAAAACCTCCTTATCACTCTCCCACCTAAATCTACCCCAGCCAATTAGAGCAATGCTTGGACCACCATTGACACCCAAGCAGCTGCCCATTCACCCAATTCCACCCACCCAAATTCGAACGTCACTATTCCAGTGAACCAAAATCCATAGGATCTATTGGCTGAAACTGACGAATCAGGTAATGTCCTCATTAATAAGCATACAGGTCAACCTCTCTGCCAAGGAGATTATGGTCGGGCGGAATTTTTCCTTCCTGACTTTGATGAAACCCCTACCCCTCGCCATTTCGCTCCTCTGCCCAATACAGCCCCCTTCCAAAGTGATCACCAGCTCGCCTTAGCGGCGGTGGCCTCTCCTCATTGCCTGAAACTATGCACCGCGGTGGCCCAGTCAGTGGCTTAGCTCCAGCATGGCCTGCCCACCCTCTACTTCCCCCTCGACTTCCCTGAATCTCCCTGCAGTGACATCTCAAAACTATTTGATGATGCTAAAGTTGCTGTTATGAATGTCGCAATGATTGCTTCATTCAACCCCTCAGCCAAAATCACCTTTCACAGTATCTCCCTTTTCACCCAACTTCCTGAAGCCCACAAAGAAGCTGAAGTTCTCCTCGCAATTTTGTTGAAACACTTTCCTGTCATTATCTTGATGCAGAAGAGGAAAACTCCTACTACGCTGACCTCAACCCCCACTATGTGGATGCCCCAACGCCCTGGCTCTCTGCTCTGATCCTGTACTGTAACCAACATCCCTTGATTGAGGTGGGTCTTTCTGAAAACCAACCCCCCAACCCCTCCTCACCCTCTGCCATGGTGGGTTAGCAGTTTCTGCTTCCCACCTGGTTAGTAGTTTTGAGTGTTGTGTTCAGTACTGTCCATCCCCTGGTCAGCGTACCTCAAATAAATCAAAATTAATAAAATCCTGTACCTCAAATTCAATTTTTTCCTTATGGAAAAATTTAAACCACCCAATATGATCCCACTTTGCCCAGCACCAAGACCAATGGACCCTGGAGCTGTGACAGCCTGGTTCATTGCCCAGTTGCTATTTACAATTACGGCCTATTGGCACTTGCTGGTTTATTTTTAATAACACAATTTGATTCGTTCAATCAGCAGCACCCCAGCATTTGAGCTTGCCTTTTGTGTGCTTTTGCATCCAGACTTGTAGGCCATTTTAAACTTTACTTGCCGCTATCATGACAGGCCCCCACCCATTTTTTGAGGTGATTGATGGCCACTATTATATTTTAAATGCCCAAAATTATTGTCCAAAGACCCAACCACATCAATAGAAACATCGTGCCAGGTAAAATTCGGTTTAACTATTTGTATGAGGTGGCTTTCTTGTAAGGGCATCAACTTGACACTCCTTATAACATCGGAGGGTTTCATTCAACATCAAAATTTCTTTGAATACCGATAATGGCGTTGTTCTAACAGTTCAAACGTTTTCATAAAGCCACTATGCCCCATTGCCTTGTGGGCTCCAACAATGATATTGGTTAGTTCCTTTAATTGAGGTAAAAAACTTGTTGATCATGGATAACTTTGTACAGATTACCATTCTGAACAACGGTGTTCATCATTATTTTTTAAAGACCATTGAGCCTCAATGAATTCATTATACTAAGATCGAATTTATCACTTTGTCAAATAATTCCTCTGCCACATCAGCCACTAAGGCTATGGTAGGAAACTTATATAATCCATCATCATTTTGATGCTTAACGCCAATGAGATGCTGAATATCATAATTGTATGCTTATAACTTCAACTCCCATTGGGCCAGCCCTTCAGGCTCCTTCAAATTTTGTAACCAGCAAAGATAGGCATGATCAGTTACCACAGTGAAATGTATCACACTGATGTAAACCTAAATTTGTTTACATTCATATATAACTGACAGGCACTTTTTCTCTGTCACGGTATAGTTTCATTCATGGATGTCCATCATCTGGCTGCAGTAGGCTACTGAGTGTTCAACTCCATACTCATCAAGTTGTGATAATATTGCCCTAATGGCGGTGAGAGAAATTTCTGGTAGGCATAAAATGGTCTATTAAAATTAGAATATCTTAACAGTAGCGCTTGGGTTAAGTACAGCCAGAATTTAAAAGTCTAATTGACAGTTTCATTCCACTTAAAAGGTACTACAGTTCTAAGATGAAACAATGCTTCTCCTATTTTACTAATATTTTTGACAAACTGGCAGTAATAGCCTATTTTTCTAAAAACACTTGAATGTCCCACTTGCTACTAGGCTGAGCCACACGTTCAATTGCTTCAACTTTGGTGGGCTGGAGCTTCAAGCCATGTTTATTAATGATAAACCCCAAATATTCTAGCTGTTCACAGAAGAAATTCCACTTATGTGCTTTAATTTTAAACTCCACCTTGGAAAGCCGGCGGAAAACCTCATCTAAGTATAGTAGGTGTTCGTTGATCGTTCTAGAGAAGACTAATATTTTCAAGATAAACTAGGACGCATGAAATCTTTAAATTGCCAAGGACGGTATCAAATTCTACTGAAAAGTCGCTGAGGCATCACAAAGCCCCGTGGTATTCTAGTAGGTTTGATAGAGACTTTGGGAGGTTATCAAAGCGTTTTTCTGTTCCTCTTTGGGAAGCTCTATTTTCCAGTAGCCAGAAATTAAATCCATGGCTGAAAAATATTGTGTGCCACCTAAACGGTCTAGTACGTCATCAATTTAAGGTAAAGAATAGGAGTTCTTTTTTAATATTGTTCAGCTTACAATAATTATGACTTTTCTCTCTTGTTACAATCACTAATTGCAAAAAATTCGAATCAATACTAGGTAAGTTTGGAAATTTCTTTGAGAAATTAATGTGCATTCAATGTCAGGTAGCAGTTGGGCTAGCAAAGTAAAGGGCACAGTATTGGGCTTTTCATTATTCAAAGTTTTTAAATGCCACAGCGACATTGGTGATCTAGATTAAAATAAAAACTGGAAGTTAGTATTTGCCCAGAGATTTTAGCTTGACAAGTGAAATGCAACCAGTTCATCAAAATCCGCATTCCCAGCCACTTTCATCAGTGGAGCACAGGGTTCAAGTTTTCCTGGATATTGATTAAACAGCGCTTTGAAAAAGTTCTATGTAGATGTGCACAACCATTTCCCAGATGCAGTATATGTTGCACCACACTCCATGAACCTCAGTTGGTTGAATCTCATGTTTGAAACTAAAAAAGCAGCGGATGAAGCTGCACAGGTGCGTGTGGCGGTAGACCTCCCATATGGTCAATGGGTGGCCAAAATGAAGTGCACTTGATGGACCAAATTTAAACCAAATTTTGTTACCTTTGATTTCCTCCCCACAATAATAAAGTGCACAGTGCTGGAGCACCACCTCACGGTTGGGTTAAGAGCTATGGAAAACTTTACTCCATCAAAATGCAATGCTTTACGCTTATGACAGACCTGTGCATGGGCAAAGCAATTTTAGTGATTACCTCAACCGCATCATTGCAGAAGACTATACTAAAATCCCCCACACTGCAGTGTTGAATATTGACAGGCAGTATTCACGCCTGTTCCACATCACGGTGGATAGTGCGCCCCCTATCTGCACTTTTTGTCACGCTTTTGGCCACAAGGCCCACACCTGTCCCTCCAAAGAGGACATTACACAAAATGAAATCCTATCTGACGCAATGGGAAGTGCTGAATCCCATTATAAACCAGACATTAACACGGATGCCACGTTCTCTTGGGGTATGCAGGGGTGTTCTATTTAGGTGAAGCCTGTGTCCCTGAAAGAATACAAAAAGGCCAAGCAGGCCCGCAGAGCAGCGGCTAAGGAAGTGGCTACAGCCACCATGTGATCCTACCTGCCCATACCCGGAATGACATCAAGTCATTCGCTGCTGAAGCAGCTCAAGGAACCGCTCACCAATCAGATTGGGCCAACCAACTTGAGGACTAAATGGGTGAGTTAGATTTACCCAAAAAAAATTATTAAGCCTCAATCAAAACCAATATACTTCAGTCATTTCCTTCCCAAGTTATTTTTCAACCTTCAATGATGTACTGCAGGAGCACAGAAATTAAAAAACTCAAAACAAATTGGCAAAAGCGGCGAAAGCAAAATCCAACAATAAACCTGCAGCAATAGCACTCCCTAAAGACAGTTACCTCATAGAACAATGCACACGAGCTGCCAAAAGAAACGTGTTGAGAAGAGGCAGCTGAAGGGCAAGGGGGACCTCCCATAGCACCCAAGATACAATGGGGGATCCTTCACAATAGGGACGTTGAGAATCGCTGAACTCAAGGACTCTCTGCCTCAGGCTAGAAAACTGAGTTTTTAAGAAAAAAATATACCTGTAGACTCGGCCATTCAGGAAACCCAATGTCCACATGGTGCCAAGGAAATATGGGCAACCATTCTTCTCCCCTCCCTTTTTTGGTCGCCACACTGTGGGGTGCTTATATGTGCATCACATGGTTTTATATCTATCTCTAAAAATTCATACCTCAATGGGTGTGTGCTTGTAGTGTCCTTTTCATGGGATGATGAAGTGCACACTATCATTAATATTTATGCCCCAACTTATTCGCGGGCTTGTCAAGAATTCTCTAGGCCCTTACTTCCCTCCAACTTCCTCCTGATCTGTTTGTGGTGGGAGACCTGAACTGCTGGGCCAACCTTGCCACTGACCGCTGACCTTCAATGCCTACCCCCTGCAGGGGCACATCAAAATTTGCATTATAAAAGCCACTTTGGGGATGTTATATAACCTCCCCAAGAATGCACCATTGCTATCCAACATGTCCCATCCCCATGTGCACAACAGCCAGCTGATTATATGTCCCACATTGATCTTATTCTTGCCCCATTGCACTTTTTGGTCTCAGGTTGCTCACTTTATGCCAATAAAAATCTATTTTTCCAACCACAGGTTGATGTCAATTTCCTTCTCATTGTTGAACCCAGCAGCATAGGTGCCATAGTGATGCAAACTTCATCCAGCTTAGATCACGTCGCCCATGTTTTCCTCATGGGTAGACACTGAAACTTAAACACTGGATTCTGCCACACCATTCTATGTGGACCACTTACAACCTGGTCAGCCTTCAAAGTGAACACAATCCATAAGGTACACCATCTCTCATTGCATCACCCTTGGGCTGCATTGGTAGTCATTAAGCGCACGCTTTCAGAAGTGTATTACTTGGAGTCTAATGCCCATGCTGCAGTCTACAGCCCAGCTTGGGTTCATAAGTGGCAGAAGTGTCTGCTCAACTCAACGCACTAGTAAAGCAACTCAAACATTGCACTTGTGTTCAGTTTAATGTTAAAAATATCATGGTTGGCGACATGTGCTCCACCTATTTTTTCCAAAAAATTCTTTGCACCACAACAGAGCTTGGCCTGCACACAGGTGAGGCGTCCAGACCACTCTGTCACTGAAACTCCATCCAAAGTAACAATAAAAGCTTGAGATATCACTCCAAACTGTATCATTCTGATCCAGTCAAAACTTCTGAAATTGATGAGTTACATGATAGTACACATATCTACACCATTTCCCATTGCAAGAATTGATAATTAAATTTCTCAGTATGAAATCTGACATGCCATTTGTGGCTCACCGCACAGGAAATTCCCAGGTCCAGATGAAATTCCATATGAGTTCTATAAGAGATACATTAGATATTTCTCTTCTTTGTTGCTTGTCTTAATAAACCAATGTTTGTTAGAAATGTGCCACTTTCCTGGGGGCCAGGAGGCGTACACAATAACGCTGTATAAAAAAGGGATAGGCTGTACTTAGCTAATTGGAGCCCCATATCACTTACTAACACAGATACTAAATATATACTAAAATTGTAGCCAACCGCCTAGGGAAGTTGCCTCTGATAACCTCTCTGAGAAATTCAGTTTTATTCCAAAGCGGTCTATATGAGTTCACATACACACTGTAGTCAACTTCTGCCGATCCACGGCTACTGGGGCACTTGTTTTTTAAACCAGCAGAAGGCTTATAATAGGGTCAACTGGAATTACCTCAAAGCCTGCCTCCACAAGTTCCACCTCCCCCATTGGTTCTTTAATTGGGTAATGTTGCTTATGAAATCCGCCACAATGGTGGTGCGTGGCCCTGGTTTCCTCACTGATATGGTTTACCCTCAAAGGGGCCTCCTCCAAGGGGACCCTTTAAGACCACTATTGTACAACTTCAGCCTGGACCCACTTTTACGCAATGTAAATGCCCGCCCTACTGGTGTCCATGTGCAAGGCCAAGCACCAGTTAAGATGATGGCATTTTCTGGCGAATGTGTAGTTGGGGTGTCTAACAACCAAGATGCACGCGCGCTAGAGGCTACTATCCAGGAATACTCCAGGGTAAGTAATGCCACAATTAATACCTCCAAAACCAGAATTTCTCTTGTCAGCAAGTACCAAGCCTGCTGGTCACCAGCACCCCATTAACTACCTGCTTCAGCAGCTAGCTCACAGGTTCGCTTGCCCTGACATCTCATACTGCCACGCTTGTGCTCCCTTTCATGCCAAGGCTCACTGCTGGTCCAGTACGCCATTTGGGATTGTTGCTGGAGGCGGGAGGGTACACCTCATTGGTAATGGATCTTCATACACTAGACAATGTCACAAAGCGCATCATTTCCCTCAGAGCCCACCAGACTACCCTCCCAGGCTGGATTTCATTTGCCAACTCTATGCTCCTGTCCAAATTTCTGGTTTGTGGCCCATGCTATCGCCTTTTCCCCCTCTTTCATCACCTCTTTATACGCCCTCCTACAAGGGTGGATTTAGCTAGGCCTCCCACCGCCAGTGCACCTGGATGACATGTTTGGCCCTCTCCATAGTGGTTGTATGGGCTTTCTCAACTTTGAGGCCCATGCCACCAAAATACTTGGCACCTAAATAGCTGCAGTCACCAACCCCACATATCTAGTCCAACACTGGTCACGTGCAGCCCGCTCCTATCTTTTCTGCGACCTGGGACTCAGCAATCCTACCTACCCCATTCTCTGCTAAACTATATTGCCTCACATCCCTCTGCCGCAGGCTTGCATGGGACATCTCACACTTCAAACAAATTCTTCTCTCCATGCAAAGCGCTGAGTAAAGAATCAGCATCATTGGACACACCTCTTAAAGGGGTCGACCTACTCCCCATTTTTAAACAAGAAATCCGTGGGTAAGTCATTTTAAACAACCTGATACCCCAACGTTCCCACCTCATTGTCTGAGCAGAATACCTTAACAAAATAGACATCCTATACTCTTTGGAGACCCAGAAAGACATTTGGCAGTACACACAACATCCTCGTTTACAACCCCAAATTCGCTTCCATGTTTGGATTTGCCTGAGAGAAGTGTAACACATGGCTAAGTGTTCCAATGCTTCTCAAACTTTATGTGTTGTATGTGGTCAATACAGATCTTTAGTCCATCGTTTGGAAGATTGCCCACCATCACAGGCAATTTGGCGAGACGTTATGCGCCTCTTTTGCCAGGAGAGTGAGCAGGCTTTCAGCCTGTCCAAAAACATCTTCGCCTTCTCCATGACCTCCCCTATCCACCCATTGCTCCTCACCTAAATTGTTGCAATAGCATTATGGATGACTCACACTATTGCCCTTGACGCTCTCTCTAGCTCTACCACAACACTTTGCGAAGCTGTGCGTTGCTTCCATTCCAACCTCATGGATCACTTTTAAGCTTGGCTGTTTGGCCAACTGCCATCCCGCCAACGCAGTTAGTTTCATCCTGGTCTACAATCTGGTTCCTCTCGTCGGATCCTTTCTTTCAATTGTGCTCAGTTTTGGCCCAGGCCTCCCTGTCTCTCCCCCTTTTCCTTCCACTGGTAATCCCGCTTGCAACAGGAGTAGCCTCAGCTCCTCTGGAGTGCCCCTCGCTTTTCTTGGTGCTTTGTAGTAGGAGTTTATCAGAAGTGTCCGTCCCATTGTCAACCTTCCCCAAATAAAATTTAAATTACAATAATTATTACTATGCAGTTAGACCCGTCTTTCTTCTTGACAATTAACTCTTGATGACCAAGGACTCTTGAAGAGCACTGACATACCATGTTGCATAAGCTGAGTGATTAGTATTAACAACTTCATCCGCCACCTTTGAACATCTAATAGAATGAAGGCAAAATGGTAGGATGATTACCAGTATTGATATGATGTACTACATCCTGTTCACAATATAAATCATAATCTTCTCAATCAAATATAATGCATTATTTATCAAATAGGGCCAAATCTTAGTCCTTTTCTTTCTCAGTCAACCCAGAAAGATATTCTAAATGCATCAGAGTACACACTATTCGATCCTCATCACACTCAAGTCCAAGATCATCCAGATCTCCGAAAGTCATAGGTATTGGATACACCATCAATGAGTAGGATATAGAAAAAGCAACAACCTAATGCCGCTTAATATGCAAAGGATAAGGATACAAATTAGCCAAAAGTATTTTAGTTTATGGTCAGGGAGGATAATCCCAGTCATGGCAACAGGTTCTAATATGGAATGTTCACAGGGTAACAATTTTGCCATATGATTTTTGGGGAATTTCTAAAATTATTCAGTCCCCATCACCACTTGGTGGTCTGGCGGAATTGTAAGATTACGCTGGGCACATAGTGAAATCCCAGTCAATTCACAATCTGGTTAGGTCTCTTCTGTGTCCAGGCTCAAATTTATCTGGCAACCTAGGGGTATATATTATTCTTAAAACTAGGTTGACCAATTCTTGAGATTGCACTGTTGGGGCCTTAAATTTTTGATGATACAATAAAGGAAGGGTTTGTCAAAGAATTTAAAAAGGTGTTCTCTTTAAAATCAGCTCTTACTCCATGAGCCTTCATAAAAGAGTCCTAATAAGAAAATCATAATTCTTATTTGGCAATACAATATTGGGATAAGAAGGGGTGGAAGGCGAGTCAGTAGGGCGTACGGCTACCAACCTGAAGGTTGCAGGTTTGATTCCCACCCTTTGCACATCGATTGGGGTGCCAGCCAAAGGAAACTATTGGCAGTTAGTAGGTATAATAACACGAAAACCTTACCCATGACATAACCAGAAAAATCCGGAGTCCTGATCTGGAGGTGAAAAAACTTTCTATGACAGAGGTGACCCTGCTCAGGTTTCATGTCAATACTTTCTTTCTCTATTTTGGTAATGTCCATCCCCTGGTCAGCTTGCCTCGAATAAATAATATTGGGAGCAGAGACAACCAGAGAGATTTTCACAGTGGCAATGCACTTTAGGCTCCTTCTGACGTCATAGACTGTGGTCTTGAAGTACCATATCTCATCCAATAATTGATATCAGGAGCAAGTCCCAATTGCTTCATCAGTTTAGTGGACACAATACTAACTGGTACCTCACTATCAATGATTACATAACTTTTAGTCTGTTAACTGTGATCAATATATGTACATTCAAAGAAATGAAAATCCTCTGGATTTATTGTTAAAACCTCCAAGGTGGCCACCTGATTAAAAAGTTTGAATTTCCAGTCCTATCTGAGGGCTGGATTCCACCAAGTTTTAGTAGTAATTGCCATTTGTACCCCAGTTAATCAGGGGATATCAACTGAGGTAATGTAAAGCTCATGTATTAACTGTTGAGCATATGGCTTCATACAATTTTGGCCTCAATGCAGCCTCACCTTTCTTAGGGGCACAGTAGGTCATAACACCCTATCTTGAACACTCAAAAGAAGTTCCACTGGAGGCTTTGAGGATTTATCATTCTTTGGACAAAATGAAGGTATAATAGGAGAAATTTATGTGATTAGGATGTTTGTAGAAGAGGCGGAGTTAAAACCCTGTGCTACTCTGCCCTTACTTTTCTCTTTTTAGCACTAGTAATGCACAGCCAAAAAGGTGGAGCCACCACACATCTTTATTTGCAAAATGAGCCAAATAAAGGATTATGAGAAATAAAAAATCCTAATATAGTTCCTAAGTTATCAGCCTAGGAAGACATATTAGAAGATGGTTAAGCTTTGGGGAAACTTTTTCTGGCACCCGCTTTAGCTGGTGGACCATGGCGGACAACATAGGAGTTGGGGGATCAGCAACATGTGGCATAAGGAGGTATATTTGCGAGTTTTCTTTGTTAATGAGGCTGGCGGTGTCCATTGCCTCAACGTATTGAGCAAGTTGATGCTCAGCGAAAGTGATAAGAGAAGGCACACAAGTTAATGACTTGGTGCGCTGGCAGGTTTGGGGATAATTGGGGTCAAAAAGAGAGGTTTATGCTGCATTGATGCAGGCATGGCTCTCTCCAAAAGTGAGCTCGTCAATTTTGTATTATGCTTCCTCATCAAAATTGTGGTGGAAATTTGGGATGGGAATACCCTTAACAAGGGGTTCCATCGCCCCATGAATATGTTTGGCAAGGATGGTGTTGTTGGGAGCAGCTGCTGCTTCTACCTCCATTTTGTTTATATTTTTATAAGTGATGTAACTTTTTTTTAGATCAAACAGTGGGGGTGTGAATTTGGAGGTATACGAAAAATTCTTTAGCCAAAATAAAAGGTTTAACATTGTAAGTCTGATCCATATCATCAATACATTTGAACACTTTAAATGGATTTAAATCAGCTAGTTTTGGGCTATCCACCAGAGTTGGTGCATTGGTGGATCCTTATTGGCTTCAAAAAGTTGACCCTGGCAGCTCAGCTGAAACTGCCTCAGCCATCATCTCAAGATTCCAAAAAGCCAACAAATGTTAAAAAAATTAGTTTTGATTGGCTGCTGCTTTGGAAGCAGTGCCAAAATTACCTGAGGTAGGGGGTGGGAGGATTTTTCCCCACTCAAAAAATTTGGGTGAGGCAGCAGCCTGCCTGACACCAGAAGGATGAGCAGTGGAAGCGGCAAAGGCAGAAGCCATGGGGCACTTATGCTTTGAATGTTCCAATTTGAAAAATAAGGGGCATATGTTGCGGCCATTTTTGACATGTGCCCAAAAAGGGTGATCAGGTGTGGATCTGATCACAGTTTGGGGGAATTGCAAGGTGAGTGTCATGATGGAAATGGAGGATTGTCGCAAAGGTGTGAGGCTCTGCCAACTGATCCACCACAGTTGGGAACCATAAACTGCAAGATGGGGTCTGCATCATAAATGGCCAAACCCTCCATCAGTTTGTGGTGAAGGCGTTTGTGAGAGAAATGATGGCAACCTGGAAAACTGGACCACCAAAGTGGCCTCATCTGGGAGACATATGCTAACAGTAGGAATTGGTATGTTTTTATAAATAATTGACAGCTTAGATGCTGCCACTGCATCAGCCTCAGATCGAAATCTGAGGTCAAAATAGCCCTTAAAAGGGCAAAAGTCAATATATCCATTTGGTTAAAAAAACTGCCGTGGCCATCTCAATGATGGCTGCACTCACATATGGGAAAAGATTTCATATTTGACCCAGAGGCCAAAATGCAGGTTGCTCCAAGGGAGCACCAAAGGGCTCCAGAGCACCACCTGCGATTTTGCAAGATGTTGGGCTAAGTCCTGAGCTGGGATGTAAAGCCCAGTGGCATTTTAGAGGGCTAAAAGAGCATGCCCAGAAGTGCTTTGGCGGTAGCTTAAGGATGCCTAAAAGTGGCGCACCACCACCCCAAGCTGGGGCACCAGGTATTGATGGCATCGACATTCTGTTTTCAATTGCTTGATGTGAGCGGCTGATTTTTGTAGTTTTTTTTAACGATTTAAATTTGGCTTTGGTTTAGTCAATCTGCCTTACTTTTCTCAAGTTCATCTCTTTCACTGTGTTTCTAGAAAAACTTTCACATAGAATTGGCCTTAGAGCAATGATTGGCATAATGCCCATAAGTTCTACAACAAGAACAAATGACCTGATTGATCATTATTGCAACATTGACAGTTGCACTCAAAGGGGCTAACGCTGGGGAGAACAACACAGTTGCTGATTGCAGGAGGCTGTAGCCATCTGAGAGGACATGGCCTCCAATAGAATCAGAGGTAGATGAGACTTTATTCAATAATAATAAAGTATAATTAAATAATAAATAAAAATATAACATACTATGCTTGCAAGTACTTTATTCAAAAAAGGACATTACTATGTCTGGTACTGTTGTGAGTAGAGTAGAAACATGATTCATTGGGAATGGCAAAAAAGTGATTCATTGTTCATTCTTAAACTTTTTAAATTTATTGCGGGGAAAGCCGACCATGGGACAGACACTTCCGAATATGACTCAGACGAGACAAAACTCAGTACCAGGTGAGGCACCCCAGAGAAGCGATGCTATCTCTTGTTGCCAGCGGGAACGCCACTTATGGGAAGGGGGAGGGAACGTGTGTAGGGGGCGTAGCCACTATTGAGCACGTGTGGAGGAAGGGGTCTGATTTGATGAACCAGACTGGGAACCAGGAGGAGACCAGCTGCCGGCGACATGGTGGGAGATATCCAAACATCCACGCTTGAAAGTGATCCACCAAATGAGACCGGAATCTGTGGACAGCTTCAGGGAGGGTGGGGATGGATCCGGCGATGGCATCCAAGACAATCGTGTGGATAGTCCACATGGCGATTGCAACCACCAGAGCACGAAGGGAGGGTGGGAGGGGGAGGCCATTGATGAAGCAAACATATCTCTTGACAGACTGAAGGGATGTGTTTGATCCTGGCCTAGCAGACGTTGAACTTCGCGCCATATTACTTTAGAGGTGGGGCATTTCTCCAGGCGGTGAAACAGCGTTCCATACTGGCCACACACGACACAGGATGAGTGTAAAGCATTAGAGCGCTCAGCTGTACAGTACACCCGCCTCAGGCAGCGCCACACATGGGAGCAGACTTGAGGCTGCAACAGAGGATGGTGTGCGTATTTCCAGATAGTCTTTTGGGTCTCAGTGGAATAAGGGATGTCCATCATGTCCAGGTAGTCCACCCTAGATAGGACTTGGGGTCGAATGGGGATCACGCCATCATGGATGGGTAGCCCCTGTACCTCTTGTGTGAACTGAGGAGAGTGGCGGCCTCTTCGGGTTGTATGTCCACTAATACGAATTCTCCACTCTGCGCTTTGCATGGAGAGTAGGATTCGTTTGTAGTGGGTTTTGGTCCCGTGAGGACCTGTGGCTGATGTGTGTGATGCGAGGTATTTCATCAGGGAGTGGGGGTTTGATGGATTGTTGAGGCCCAAGGCTCGGGAGAAGTTGGAGCAGGCCACGCAGGACCAGTGTTGGGATGGGAGTGTAGGAGCAGTGACGGCCACAATCCAGGTGCCTAGGATCTTGGCGGCATGGGCTTTGAAGTCAAGTAGGCCCATGCCACCATGATGATGAGGGCCAAACATGACCTATAGCCGTACTGGTGGAGGGCGGCCTGACCAAAGCCAACCTTGTAGCAAAGCATACAGGGATTTGAAGAAGCTTGGGGAGAAGGGGATGGCGTGGGCTCCAAACCAGACTTTGGATAGGAGCATAGAGTTGGCAAGAACAACCCTGCCAGTGAGGGTAGTAGGGTGGGCTCTGAGAGAGGTGATTCGCTTCATCACGTTGTCCAGTATATGGCCCTCCATTACTGCTGACGCGTATCCTCCTGCCTCCAATCACACGCCCAGATGGCGTACCAGTCCTATGGTAGGTCGCGGCACAAAGGGGAGCACCAGTGGAGCGGTGTGTTTTGAGTTAGTAAGGCGTGGACTTGGACGAGCAGCTGGGCTGGGTTGGGAACTACTTGCTGGGGCCCATCAGTTCTGAAACTGACCAAGGAGGATGATTTCGGTTTTGGAGGCGTTCAGTGCCATGTTGCTTACCCGGGAGTATTCCTGGATGAGGGCTTCAAGCGCGCGTGCATCTTTATTATTAGACACCCCCACCACGCAATCATCTGCAAATGCCATCATCTTGACTGGGGTTTGGCCTGGCACATGGACCCCAGTGAGTTGGGCATTCACATTTCGCAGTAGTGGGTCAAGGCTGAAGTTGTATAAGAGTGGGCTCAGGGGGTCCCCTTGTCACAGGCCCCTTTGAGGATGGACTACTTCCGTTAGGAAACCTGGGCTGCGCACAGCCATTGTTGCAGATTCCGTGAGCAGCATCACCCAGTTAATGAAGCGGGGAGGTAGGCGGAATTGTTGGAGGCAGGCCCTAAGGTATTCCCAGTTTACTCTATCATAGGCCTTTTGTTGGTCCAAGAATACAAGTGCCCCAGAGGCTGTGGACTGACACACATTAGCCACAGAGTGCACGTTATCCCAAATTGACCTTCTGGGGATGAAAATGAATTGTTCTGGAGAGATGGTGGCAGATGCTACAGTCCCTAAACGGTTAGCCATGATTTTTGTTAAAATTTTGGTGTCTGTGTTTGTTAGAGAAATGGGGCGCCAGTTGGCTAAGTCTAGCCTATCCCCTTTCTTGAAGAGTGTGACTGTAAAAGCCTCATTTCCTCCTGGTAGGAGCACGTTTCCAACAGGCTTTGGTTGAGTGAGGCTAGCAGCAATGAGGATATGTATTTAAAATATTTTTTGTAGAAATCATATGGAATGCCATCTGGGCCTGGGCATTTTCAGTTTGGCGCACCGCGAATGGTAGTCCATAATTCATTCAGAGTAATTAAATTCATTATTTCCGGGTATCAGAAAATGGTGCGGATATGAGCTCTGTCAAGAAATTCCGCCATTTCGGCCAGCTGAATTGGTTCAGCTTGGTATAACTCAGAGTAATATCTTTGCATTTTGATTGCCACTTCAGCCGGTGTATTCACGATAGAATTATCCGATCTTTGCACCTGTGTGCAGGCCACGCTCTGGCGTGGTGCAAAAAATTTTTTGAAGAAGTATGCAGTGCACTTGTCACCTTTAGTGATGCGTGTGGCCCTGTATTGGACACAAACCCAATGTTTGTGTTGCCTTTCAAGTGCGTTGAGGTGGGCTGCTGCCTCCACCCACTTCTGGCCCCATGCAGGGCTATATCCTGAGGCTGGAATGTTGGACTCCAAGTGGGCCAATTCCGCCAGTGCGCGCGATATAACTGCCGATGTGGCTCGTGAGCGTCTGGATGAGAGATGGCGATAGTGGCGGATGGTGTCTTTTTTGAAAGTTGCCCATGTGGAAATGGGGTCCGCGCAAAACGGTGCAACAAATGATTTTGCCAAAGTTGCCTCTTCCACCCACGTGGAAAATCCTGGCGAGGCAAGCTCTGGGGGGCAGATTTTGCACCAATGTGGGGCCTTTGCAACTGTGATGGGTAAGTAGTATGTTATCAAGACCAATCGGTGGTCAGAGAATTCCATTTTCGTTGTTTTGAAGTGGGAGATGTGGGGTTGGAATTTCGCCGGTGCTAGAATAAGGTCTATGCGGGTCATGGACCTTAATTGGCCATTGTGGATGTGGGGACGCATCATGTTTTCGAGCAGTGGGGCATGTTGTGGCAGCACATCCATTAACCCAAGGGTGGCTTTTAGAACGCGTAGTTCTACATGACCCTGTGGGGCGTGGGGTGAGGGCAGCCACCCGTCCGTTGGTGAGGTTAGCCAACAGTTCATGTCGCTGATTAGGAAAGAATTGGGGGGTAGCGGGAGGGATTTGACTGATGAGAAAAATTCCTGACGCTCTTGTGCACTGTTTGGGGCATAAATGTTGATGATTGTGTGTGCAACATCGGCCCATGAGAAGGTGACAACGAGCACTCAGTCATTTAGGAATGTTTCTGAAGATGTAAATTTGAAAAAATTGTTTTTCCAAATTAGCACCCCACAGTGCTTCAACCAAAAGGATAGGGATGGTAGGAGCATTGTTTTCCAAGCATCCTCGGAACCTTGTGGACAGTGGGTTTCCTGGATGGCCAGGATATCCACGGGTAAATTTTTTTGTAAAAAAACTCAGTTTTCTAGCCCGGGATGGGGAGGCCTTGAGTCCGGCGATATTCAGTGTCCCTAGAGTGAAGGTTTCCCCCATTGCACCTTAGGTGTGAGGGGGTGGGCCCCCTGGCCCACCAGCCTCTTCCAGGTCCCCACGGACTTTCACAGCAGCGCGGGTATTAGCAGCAACGCTATCGGGGTTTTTGTTAATTTTTGCAGAAAGAGTTGCGTTGGCTTTGGCCTTCACTTTTTGTTTTCCCGACGTCAGACGAATTTTTTGCGGTGCGGATAAGTTTGGTGCACCTTTGAGTGGGGCAAAAAAATTTTTTTTGGTTGGGATAGGTCCCAAGTCAGTTTCAACCGGGGCTTGGGTGCAGCAATTGGGTGAGATCGAATCTCCCATCAGATCCTCAGATTGAGTGGCCCGTTCAGCTTGGGCCTCCCAATCTGATTGGGTGATGGATTCCTAAGTTGCTTCCGCCGTGAAGGTCTCCATGTCCTCCTGGCGTTGTGAGTGTGGGATGGTGGTGGTGACCTTGGCCGCTTCCTTGGCCGCTGTTCTACAGGCCTGCTTGGCCTTCTTCCGCTCCTGCGGGGAGATGGGCTTTACCAATAGGTAGCAGCCTTGTGCTCCCCACAGGAAAGCCTCTTTGGTGCTTGCGGTTGGTTCATAGTGCGCCTCTCTGCTGGCCATGGCCGCTGGGGGTGCTCTTGGAATGTAACGCCCTCCTTAATGGGGCACGCGTGTGCCTTATGGCCAAATGCATCACAGTGGGTGCAAATGGGGGGCGCGCTGTCCACGGTTACCTGGAATGGGTGGGTGGTGTGCCCTGCAATGTCAATAAAGGTGGAGTGCAGGATCTGGGTTAGATCCTTCGCGATCTCCTCAGTTGGGGTCAGAACTGCGATGGCTTTACCGGTGCACAGGTGTGGCATCAGCATGAAACATTGCATTTTGAAAGATTGTATTTCGCTGTATATGGCAAGACCATCTTTCAGGTGTTGTTCCAAAATGTCACGTTTTACCGTAGTAGGCAAAAAGTCAAACGTGAGGAAAATTTGGTTTGATTTTGTCCATCTGGTGCATTTAGTTTCGATGACCCATTGCCCTTCGGGGAGGTCAACCACTACGCGCACTGCTGCAGCCTCGTCTGCTGCTATTTTGCTTTTAAAACTTAGGTCCAGCCAACCGCGCGACATGGAGTGAGGTGCAATGTACACCGCAGTCAGGAAAATTTTATGTACATCTTCACAAAATTTTTCCCATAGGGCCATTTTTTGGATGTCCAGATACACATGGACTCCGAATTCCACCAACGAAAGTGGCTGGGAATGTGGCGTATTGATGTACTGGTTGCATCATGCTTGCCACGTGAGTATCTCTGGGGAAATTGTGACTGCCGGTTTTTAGATTTTTTTCTATTCCGCCAGATTCTCCAGGGCGTTTTCAAACGTTAGAGGCCACGGGCCTTCCGCCTGCTCCTCTTGCCTTGCTTGCCCAACTGCTTCCAGACATGGGCACAGACTAATCCCTCTATGAGATTATCAAACTAGATTTAGTCATGAATTTAATGGGTTGCAAAAGTGTTTACAACGAGAAAGAAAAGTGAGAAAAGAAAGGTCGATTCATTGTTCATTCTTGATTCCCATGTAGTTTGTCCTTCATTTCATCCCACCTAGAAGGTCTGCTTAGATTCTTGATCTCCTGGTGATAGTCATAGCATAAGGTAAATTATTATTAGCCTTAAGTATAAGCTCTTCCAGTAGTCCAGGTTTAGAGATCCAAAAATGTTGGCTTCTAGAATGAACAGCTGATGACGATATTTGGAGCTTTTGGCCACAGTGATGGAGTTGTGTGAATGTGGCCTGTCGAGATCTTTATATGGCTGGATGATAAGCTAGTGTTCTGGTGGACCATAATTTAGATGCAAAGCAAGATCTGAGGGCGAGTAATAGGTTAGAGCCATGCAAGGTATACCAATCAAATCAATCAGGGTTTAATGAGCCAAGGAAATTCCATTGAAGCCTCAATGATTGAGTGAACTCTACATTGATAGCAATAGAGATTTACTTAGTGAAATGTGTCAAATCCGTCAAGGAATATTGAGGGTTAGAGGTTGAGTGGGGGAGAGAAGTTGGAGGAGGTTTTTGAGGAAAAAAGAGAGAGAGGAAGACAGAAGAAGGAAGTAAGAGTAAAGTAGAGAGTGTAAGCAGAGAGGGTCTGCTGGTTATATTGTATTAAATAAAGTAGCGTAGCTGGGGCAATTGCCTCATATTATATAAAGTTTATTATGTCTATTTGAGGGACTAACGATCTCCATATCATTTGGCTGTTGCTCAATGGGCTAAACCCTTTGCAACTCGTTCAGTGGAAACAAGTCATATCCGCAAAAGTTAACAGTGGTGCTTACTACAGTGGTCCCATTGATTAACTATTAACAACTTCATAATTGTACCTATGGCGCAACCAGCCCACTTTAATGAGGTACTACCCTCATCTATCAAATTATCTCAATATGGGGAGCTGAAGCTTGCTTTAGATACCTTACTCCAGGCGCAAAAAGTGCTTTTTCAGGAGAATAAAAATATTAGTGAGCAGCTCAACCATGCCTTCCGCCAACTGCACCTGGTAGTTGATCACACCAACCAACTTGCCGACCTTTTGAGCAGCATGACAAAGTGGCTAGACTGTGCAGAGTATAAATTTAATATGGTTGGTAAGGAGGAGGAATGCTGCAGTGACAGGATGCCCCCATTTAACTGTGATGGTAACATACACGGTTTTTTCAAGCAGTCTGAATTTTCCATAGAGGGGGCTTCCAATCAGCGGAAAGCTAAACTGTTGTTATCCACGTTGGACGTTTCAAGCGCTGATCAAGTTATATGTTATCACAAAAACCAGTACTGTAGCTTACCAAGAGGTGAAGGATACTGTAATCTGCCTGTTTGGGGGCAAAGAGAAAATGGCTCAGCGCAAGGCGGATTTTTTAACAATATCTATTCAAAAAGATGAGTCCTTATTACAGTTTGCGGAGTGGTTCACTAATGAGGCTCATGTGTTGTTGGGTGCGAATGTCTTATCTAATGAGGAGGTGGACATAGCAATGACAGCAGCTATCAAGCCCTATCTTGAATTGTATAATGCTATGGTGTACACTCTTCAGGAGGACGCGGAGTTACTCAAAATCATCCATCATTTATGCCATCTATCCAACACCTTTAGTGCTTTCAACATGGAGCAGAAAGATACTGCATCCGCCACTAAAATTCCGTTAAATGAATGATCCCAACTATATGGGGGCAATCCGTGGGTTACTCCTCGGTCACTTAACTCATGGGCGGGTCCTTTCCATCCCTTATGATCATTCCACTTATCCTCAGGCCCATAATAACCTGTGGTTTAATAGTAGACCTAGACCTTCTGGGGTGATTCAGAGACGAGTGCTGGTCCCAAATGCTTGTTTCTTGTGCAGCCAAACAGGCCATTATGCGGTTAGTTGTCAGGCCAACCCAAAGGTCCAAGCTGTATTTGTTGTCCCAAATAAACAGGGAAAAGGCTAAGCGGAGTAGAGACGGTACACTATGCTTCCACTGATTCAAATTTAATTGTTCCTGATGATTTATCATGATTCAAATTGTGTCAGCCCTGGGGCCCACTCTGAGGATTTACTATATCAACAGATCCCTTACCACCTTTTGGCCTCAAGCCAAGGGAGAGACCCCAATAACGCAGATGTGGAGTTCCACTGAGATGTGCATAAGCCGTACGCCTGGCAAATCCTTGAGCGGAATGGTACAGTCGACGTTGAACCCTCTGCATATGTCACAGCCCTGGAGGGGGTAGAGGTGGCGATTTCTTGTAGAAAAAATTGCCCAGGAGTATCCTCATGTTGGGGTCAGTATGCTCACTTTTCTGGATAAATGAAACGCCCTTGGATGTTTATGTAACAAACACCAAGGGTTCTTCTTATTTGGAATATACATATTGTGACATATCTGTACAGAATACCAAAATTCGGGAAATCATTGATACAGGCACTCCTGTTAATATAACATCTTCCAAGCTTGTGGCTAAGTTTCCGCTGAAGCTAGATGTGGACCACTGAGTAGTGTATGGGACTGCGGGGACACAGATAACTGTGTCAAAAGGTGCATATAGCTCATTGCCTTTGAGGTTCAGGTCATCTGGTGCATCCGCTCTAGATGTGGTGTTGCCTAACAACCACTATGACATGTTAATCGGCGCTGCATTTATGCGGCACTTTAGGGGCTGTGGTTAATATGGCGGATGAAACCATAAGTATCCTGGGACAACGGATCCCCATCTTTTTTTACTTCTAGTGGAGTCCCAGATGACCCAATCTGCTCTAGTCAAATTAATCTCGCCTATAGTGATGGTGTGATTCCTGTAAGATATTGGCAGATGAAGCAGAAGACCCAAATGCTTCCAAACCAGATTTATGAGTACAAAGGGATTCCGCTATGAGCTGCAGATGCTTTGACTATCCCTTCTGGACATCAGGTCATAATTGGGACAGAGCTTGAAGTTGATATACTGGAAGGTCTGTACAGAGAGGTTGTGGGGCCCTATCAAAAATCGCAGCTCAAACCTCATGTGGCTCCTGGATACTGTTACCAGGGCAGGGAGAAGTGAAGGTGTTGGTAGTGAATCTGCAGAAGGAGGTGATGAAGGTTCAGCGGCACCAAGTAGTGGCTTACCTGCATCTGATCCTATTGATGAGGTCCACCAGGTGCATGACTTTGGTTTTTGGGAATATCTTGGCTTGCCTCTAAAAACCACCTTCAGCATAATAACTGTGGTTCTGCAGAAGGCGCTAACTGGTCTATTGGAGTATCAGAAGGATGGGGTGATGGATCTGTTTGAGAAGTATCACAGCATTTTTGCAACTGACAATCACAACTTGGGTTGCGCTCATGGGGTTGTGCATTGGGTGGACACGGGAGACCACCCCCTATCAAGTTATGACCTATCCATTGCTTGAAGGCAGAAGAAGAAGTTGTATCTGCAGAAATAGATACATTGGTGGAACAGGGAATGTTGGAGCCGTCAAAGAGTCCCTGGGCATCCCCAAAGCTAATTGTCAAAAATAAAGATGGCTCCAATCGTGTAGTAATTGATTATTGGAAGCTTAACAGCATTACAAAAAAAGATTTGTACCCACTTCCACGAATTGATGACACTTTAGATCGGTTAGGTGGGGCCAAGTATTTCTCAGCTATGGACTTAATATCATAGTACTGGCAGATCGAGCTGCCAGTGGAGGAATGAGAAAAGTGCACTCTAATCACCTCAAAAGGATTGTTCCAGCCTACACATATGCCACAGGGTTTGTGCAATGCCCCTGCTGCGTACAGCGGGCTATGGACACTATTTTGGGTGACATAAAGCTATCTTGCGTTCTTGTCTACCTTGACGATATCAACATGTTTTTGCAGATGTTCATGGAGCATCTTGGACACCTGTAGCAAGTGTTCCGCCGCCTTGCTGATGCTAATATCAAGATTAATCCCAAAAAGTGCCACTTTTTAAGGAACAATTGGAATACCTCAGCTTTGTGGTAGACTCTAAAGGGCTTAGTCCTCAGCCAGCCAAGGTGGAAGCCATCCGCAAGATGACTCAGCTAAGCAATAAGCGGGATATCCAGGTGTTCTTGGGGATGGTCAGTTACTACTGGCAGTTCATTCCCAACTTCAGCTTTATCAGGGCTCCACTCTTTAAGCTACTTAAAGAAAAACGCTGCCTTCAACTGGATGGATCATAGCCAAACCGCTTTTGATGTATTAAAAACCACACTGGCTAGCGCGCCCATTTTGCAAATTCCCTAATTTCAAAAAAGAGTTTATTGTGCAAATGGACACTTCGCTTTCTGCTGTAGGGGCAGTGTTATCCCAAAAAGATGATGACGGTGTGGAGCACCCCATTGCATATTGTAGCCACAGATTAACCAGCCCTGAAAGGAATTACACCATGACCAAGTGGGAATGTTTATCAGTAATCTATGTGTATAAAAAATTCTGGGTCTACCTCCATGGGGTGAAATTTAAACTTGGTAACATATCATGCCTCCTTGAACTGGCTAAAGAATCTGCTGGAACCTGAAGGGTGGCTTGCACAATGGGCTTTGAAGCTCCAAGCATATGATCTTGAGATCATTCATTGGCCAGGGGCGAAGCATCAGAATGCAGAATGTCTTTCCCAATTACCCATAGTTGCCATTACAGCAGATGTGGCGGACATAATGTATGAAAAGATGATTGTGGGCCAATATCATGATGAGCCTCTGCCTGTGATCAAAGTGTTAGACAGGCCTAGGCAGGATACCTTCTTGCGCAATGGGAAATTATATAAGCGGATTGGGGAATCAACGCTGAGTTTCCTAAAACCCTCTGCCAGGCCTGCAATAATTATGGATGCCCATAGAGCGGTAGGTCATGGAGGGTTGAGAAAGACACTGGAGTTCTTGTGACCCCGCTACTATTGGGAGAGTATGCACTATGATGTTCTTGAGACGGTTGGTTGTTGCCATCAGTGTGGCAAGTGGAGAAACCATTCCACCGGAAGACCACCTACCAGCTAGTCAAGCCTCAGTTTGCATGACATACTGTTTTGTTAGACGTGGTGAGGCCTCTGCCAACTGGCGCTAACTGCTCCAAATACATAATAGTTGCCATTGACCATTTGACAAGATGGGTGGAAGCAAGGGCTATCAATGATTTGGGGCTGTCACTACCGCCAGTTCATCCTGGAATGTGTCATACAGCGTCAAGGTTGTCCGCAATTTATTTGTACAGACAACGGGACCAATTTCACATCACATATATTGGCCAAGTTGAACGAGCTCATGGCAATCTGCGGGGTCTTAACTACCCCCTACCACCCTGAATCTTAAGTATGGTGGAACGAGTCAATGGGACCTTGGTAAATATTTTACTCAAGCTTGTAAAAGGGTGGCCGTCAGACTGGAGCACCCTTTTATCCACCACTGTCTTTGCGTACAATATCAGCTACCAATCAGCAACTGGTAAGAGTCCATTTCAATTGCTCTATGGAATACATCCAGCGCTGCCTGCATTGCTTTACTCCTGTGTGGAGGATACCGGCGGAGTCAAGACTAACATCTATTTGTCTACCTTAACTTACATTCTGATTAAACTCAAACTGAGGCATATTCCACTAGTCTTGCCAAGAAGATTTGGTATCATGCAGCTGACCAAGGTAGAGGCAGCAGTCTTCCACAGTTTAGAGTAGGCGAATTGGTCCTGTTTTATGACTAACATGGGTTTGGAAGAAGGAACAAGCTCACCAGTATATGGAGTGGACCATTTGAGATCATCAAGAAGATCAGGGTTGATGCTTACACCATTAAGGAACCCACGGGTGGTTGGATAATCAACTGAGTACACGTGAAGTTCCTTCAGCCCTACAAGCAATAGGCGCTTATCATCCAGTCAAGGGGGTAATGTCAAGATTTCAATATGACTGGACAATAAGCTAGTGTTCTGGTGGACCATAATTTAGATGCAAAGCAAGATCTGAGGGCGAGTAATAGGTTAGAGCCATGCAAGGTATACCAATCAAATCAATCAGGATTTGGTGAATCAAGGAAATTCCATTGAAGCCTCAATGATTGAGTGAACTCTACATTGATAGCAATAGAGATTTACTTAGTGAAATGTTTCAAATCCGTTAAGGAATATTGAGGGTTAAAGGTTGGGTGGAGGAGAGAAGTTGGAGGAGGTTTTTGAGGAAAAGGGAAGAGAGGAAGACAGAAGAAAGAATTAAGAGTAAAGTAGAGAGTGTAAGCAGAGAGGGTCTGCTGGTTATATTGTATTAAATAAAGTAGCGTAGCTGTGGCAATTGCCTCATATTATATAAAGTTTATTATGTCTATTTGAGGAACCAACGATCTCCCTATTGTTTGGCCGTTGCTCAGTGGGCTAAACCCTGTGCAAATCGTTCAGCATAAATAAGTCATATTCGCAAAAGTTAAAATGGCCCTAGAATTTTGTGAATTATTCACAAATATAATATTAAAATGAATATTAACTGAATTTGGAATGATTTAGGTAACACTTCAAACTTAAAACCTAAATTGATGATGTAAGCTCAAGCCTTAATTTGTGACTTATGGGACCATTTGAGTATATTGAAGCTCAAGTCTCGCAAAGCAGTATATGTTGACCTTCTCCTCAGGGCAATGCTTACACCTTGCATAGGAAGAATCACATGAATCAGGCTTCTTGAAACAAGGGTCATATGGTCAAGTTAATTTCTTAGTGGGGGATACACCCCAAACAGAGGATTCAAATGTTTCCCGTGGTCTTAGATTTGGTGCATCAAAAGTAACAGAACAATGATGGAGGTGCTCGCCATATGTGTAATATCGTTTTTCCATTCAAGACTGGTATCAGAACCCAATAAAGCTCTGTATAGGGCTCACAGGCATGGCAAAGAGCGATCTGAGCATCAAACTCATTAATGACATAAGCCTCATAATGTGTCTGTGCCTCCAAGTAAAAATGGGTGAAAAATAATTAAATAAGCTCATCTCTTTTAAAATATATGTTTAGGAACTTTATCTTATGAATAGCCATTCTCTCAGCTCCACCAAACTCTTTAATGAGAAGGGTCATGTTTTAGAGTAGCATACACCATCCTTCTTTAAATTTGGTATGATTATCTCTTTGAATCTTATAATATAACAAGTTCATTACTGTGCATTTTAAACAGAATCAGACGCTTTAACCATGCTAATCTTAAAGGGATCCAAAAAGTTATGTATGTTTGCATTTTTATGGACTTTGGCAAATTTACAGGATATACTCAGAGTTGATTTTCATGGCTGCAAAGCCAAGAAGTCTGCAGCTTCATTTTTATAATTACAATTGTTTGGTTAACGGACTAGTAGATTGAAACTATAACATATTTTCACTCTCAAAGGACTTTACTTTTTTTAGTACTAGATGGTCCCAACCTGAGGGGGATTCATTGATGTTTATTAAATTACGCCTGGGCTCCTAAGAGCCTGAGGCGAGGGAAGGGGATGGAGGAGGCATCAAGAAAGGGAGGGGGTAGCGCGCCAGAGCCGTGCTGCAGTGACAACTGAGCGGGGAAGTGTTGGCGACATAGTGCAGACCTTCAGGGCCATCTCAAAGTGTACCTGAAAGTGGGTAATCATGTGTGGAAGGGTCCACACCTGCTGGTCAAAGGCAGCACGAAGGAAGGAGTTATGGATGGTCCAGATGGCTATGGCATAAGCGAGGACACGGAGGGATTGGTGGCAACCAGGCAACGTCTGCTCGAACATGAGGTCTTGCACAGGGTGGCCAGACCAGGGATGAGCATGGAGGAGCGCGCAGGCCTTTGGCCAAAATGCGGCGACACCTGGACAGGTGAAAAAATGATGGAGGTGGGAGTCAAAAGGCTCTGCACAGTGGGGGCAGCTTTGGTGCTGGAAGGTAGGGCCAGTCCGGTCCCCTGTCCTGTATGAACAGTGGATCACCCTCCATAAGGTGTTGGACACCTTTGCTGACAGGATGGGGTGATAGACGTCCTTCCACAATTCCTTAAGGTCGAATCTCACAGAGGGAGGGAGGAGTTCAAGGAGTCTTGGGCGGATGGGAGGACAATCTTGGGGGTTGAGGCGAGTTGTGACAACTTGTCCATTGTGCACAATTGCATGGCGATGGGGGTTGAGGCCAGGGCCGTCCCGTCTGTACAGGAAGGCATGGTGGATCCGCGCGCCTACTCGTTTCAGGGCAAGGAGATCCTGGTTCCAGTAGGGGGATGAGGATGGTTTTAGGCGATGGCCTGGGTGGTTTGTGAGCCACTCCCCTAATGAGGTCAGAGATGCTCTAGGAAGACCCAGAGCTGCTGACACTGACTGGCGGAGGGCGGGCGCTCATTGGGGCATGGGGGTCGCGTCCCAGCTGACAATCGGCCATAGGAACTTCAGGAAGATTGTGGTGGCGTGGGATCGCGTGTCCAGAAGCCCTAGGCCCCCTTCATTGCAGGGTCGGGCAATGGTTGAGAGGGCCATTGGTGAATGGTTTGAGCCTTAGATCCAACAGCGGAGGAGTACATTGAGCCGCGTATAAAAGGCATCTGTGAATGAGCAGACATGCGCTAGGAACCAGACTTTGGAGAGGAGGAACACATTGGCCATCAGAGCTTGACCCTGGGGGGATATGTGCCGCCAGTTCCAGCTGGTAATCCTGGATTTAACTGCTGCGAGGAGCAAGTCCTCATTGTCTTTTAGCGCAACTCCTTGTCGGTTGGTGAGAACGCCCAGGTGACGGAAGGTACCGCGCACAGGTTCAATACCAAATGGTGGGGGGAAGGTGGGGGAGCCGACCTGTACAACTGTTGTCTTGGAGGTGTTGACCATGGCGTTGGACGCTTTGGTGTACCTCTCAATGGTCACAGCAGCGAGGGCAACATCCCCAGGGCAGTCAAATGCAATGACGGTGTCATCTGCAAATGCCAAGGTGCGGGTGGGGGCTTTACCTGGGACCAGAATCCCTGTTAGCTTGTCATGTAAGGAGGCCAAGAGGGGGTCGAGGGTGATGTTAAAAAGGATAGGGCTCGGGGGGGTCCCCTTGCCGAAGACCTTGTCCAACTGGTACTGCCACTGTAAAACCCATTGGCGCCAGGACTCTGGTGTGGAGCTGGTCATAGAGCGCTGATATCCAGCGCCTAGCTGCGAGGGGAGATGGAAACGGGCCAGGGAAGTATCAATATACTTCCAGGCCACCCGATCATATGCTTTCTCCATATCCAGGAGAGCCACAAAGCCATTCACCTTACGAGAGTTAGCAGTCAAAGTCACGTGAAGGTCATTATAGTTGTCCCATAACGACCTCCCCGGAATAAAACCGTGCTGGGATGGGGAGAGGCGAGGTGACACCCATTTGGTGATGCGGTTAGCCAGAAGCTTCGTGAAGAGCTTTTGGTTTGTGTTGATCAACGCTATGGGGCGCCAGTTCGCCAGGTTTTCACGGTCTGACTTCTTGTGAATGAGGGTTGTGTTTGAGCCTCTGGAGTTGGGGGAGGACCTTGCATTCACCTAGTTTGCAGCGAAGAGGTCGCGGAGGGTTCTGGCTATCACCGCAGGTTCCAGAAGGTACACCTCGAAGGGTATTCCATCTGGGCCCGGGGCTTTAAGCCGTGGGGATTTCAGGAGGGTTTCCATCACCTCCTGGATGGAAATAGGCGCCAGTAGAGCCTCATCAGCCCGTGGGTCAATGGGCGGCTCTGGAGCGCGCCACAGGAAGTCTTGGATGTCCGATGGGTCCACCTGGGTGGTATGGAAGAGGCTGTAGTAGAAGCAGTGTAGTTCCTGCGTTATTTCCTCCTTATCAGAAGTGGTTGTAGTGCCAATCTTCAGTGCAGTAATATCCTGCGCTGTTGACCGGGCTTTCTGTTTCTGAAAGAAGAAGCGGGTGGGGCGTTCCCATTGAGCATAGTAACGAGATGTTGTAAAGTTTGCTGCCCGTTCTTCCTGCAGTGTGAGCTCCAAGCGGAGTGCTTCCTGCGCCGCTTCCCAGTCTTCCATCCAACTGGGAGAGGGCGAAGGCTGACAGTTTCGCTCCAGATGTCTGATTCTGGCTTCCGCCCTTTTGACTCTGGAGCGAGCTGCGGTCATCTGGGCTTTGCACAGTTGTAAGCAACGCGGGTGATGCCCTCCTTGGTCAGCGCCCTTCTAGCTTTTTTGGTCAAGCAGGTGGGGTGGGGGGAGGTGAGAGTCTCCCAGATGGTCATTGACAGCTTCTCATTAGTGAAGGGGCTGTTGAGAAGAGCTGGGGCAACCCTAGGCCAGAACCTACGCGACAGTCTAAGCGTGGTGGTGAGGACAACGGTGAGTGACCTGTGATCACTCAGATGGTTGTCGCAAGAGATGGGAGAGGAGATGCGGCCAATTAACAGGGGGCCAATCAGTGCCATATCTATGCGTGACGCTGACTGGAAAGCTCCTCCATCATACTGGATCCTATTCATGCAACCTAGGCCAGACGCGGAGGGTGGAAGCGCATCCATAAAGCCACTCAGGTGAAGGAAATCCTGGAGGCGACTTGATCCATGGCGTTCCTTTGCTGCAGGGGGTAAGAGTCACGGACGCGACTTATGGTTGTGTTTAAATCTCCCAATAGGACTGTATTCCATGGAACGTTTTGTTGGACGAGCTCTTCCAAGAGCCAGTTTTGCTCCTGACCTGCATTAGGCAGGTAGATGCTTGCAGCGAAGAAAGAGAAGTCAGGAGTGGTGAGTTTGGCCAGTATGAGGCGGCCACCTAGATATTGTGAAAAAGAATGGGTTTTAACCCGGGGATTCAAAACAATAAGGGCGGCATGGTTTTTCCAGAAGGAGTTGCCTCCAAACTGTTCATTCCATGTAGATTGTTCGTGGGGGAGGATATGGGGCTCCTGGACAGCAGCGATGATAATTTGTGCTGACCTGAAGTTGTGGAGGAGGCGGGCTCTCCGCTAAAAGTCCCACAACCCATTCGCGTTGATGGATTTCAGGGCCAGGGTGCTGCCGTGGGGACTCATAGCTGTTCCCCTCCATGTCCTGGGGGGTTTCCAGCGCTTAAACCTGCTGCTGTGAGGCGGCTATTTTGAGTCCTTTAGCTTGATATTAGCTGCAATCCGTGAGGAGAGTCGAGGGTTCTGAGTGGAAGGAGAGGGTGGGGGCGGAGGACCCAGCAAGCCAGCCTAGGATGCTGCCCCCGTTTCGTTGCAGGGGAAGGACCTGAGGGTGATCAACGGCGACCTCCGCGGTGTCCCCATTTAATGAGTCTGAGTCCATATTCACTTCCTCCAACACTGCAAAGGAGTCGCGCGAAATGGACTGTGGGGTTGGGGTAGGACTCTTTGAGGTGACACTTCTACCGCAGGCCGCGGGTTGCCAGTCCATGCTGGTGGGCATAGCTCCATTGGGAGCTGAGGGTTGATGCGATAAATCGCTGGTGGAGGTTGGTGGGGGTGCCGCGGAGCCCTGAGTGGGGGTGGATGACGAGGGGCGCCCTGTGGGGGATGCCTTGCGCTTGGTGAGAGAGGGAGTTGACTCTGGGAGATTGGAGGGGGTGCCCACTGGAAGGGGGGCATGAGCGCGAAGGTATCCCATACCAATAGTGGGGTTAGATGTTTCAACTGCTAGGTGTAAGGCCTCAGGGGACAGGTCTTGAACGGGAACCCATTGTGTGGGTTGTGGAATTACTGCTGCGGCCACGTGGGATCGTTTTTGGCCTGGTTTAGGTCTCTGGGTGGTGGCTAAGTGGGCTTGTTTTTGAGCTGTGCAGCCACTATACAGGTGTCCAAGGGCGTTACACCATGAACATCGGGGGCGCGCCTGATCAGGGTCAACAAAAAGATTTCAGGGAATGCCCCAACTACCGCCACACGTAGAATAACCTCAATGTTTCGGGATACAGTGGGGGAGGGGATGAATGACGCACTAGCAGTGCGAGCTCTTTGGGTGGGAGCATAGTAAGAGGGGACGCTAAAGTCCACTGAAAGAACAGAACCAAACTCCATTAAACCACGATGTAGCGCTAGTTTAAGAGACTCAGGATCAACAGTCGTTGGTAGGTTGGAAAAAGTAACCCATGAAATTTTCTCCAGGTGAGAGCATGTGCGGGAGATGCAAAGAGATCTCCGCGGAATAACGACCTGGAGGGTGGCAGCATGGTCAGCAAGGGCAGCTTCAGTGAAGCCCACATCGATGTAGTGACCCTCCACTGATTCATGGATGGTGGTGTTAATTGGGAATGTCTCCGCGATCGCTGCAAAGTATGAGAAGTAATCCTCCATATAGAATTCAACAGGGTTAAGCCCATAATAAAGGCGAATCGTGTGGGAGAGGGTTGAGTGAGGTAGAGCTTTTTGCGCTCTAGTTTTGGCCCATTTCTTCTTATCATCAGCAATAAACGCCACTTCACGGGGATCAGCTTTGGGTAGCGTTGGTGCCAGAGGTTGTTGCCACGCCCCAGTGGCTCCTTTGGTACATTTGTGTTTGCTTTGTGCTGCAATCGCAGGTTGAATGTGAGCTGGTGGTTTGGACAAGTTTGCGGAGTTCCCCTGTTGCTGAAATGTTTGAGCAGTTGCTGGCAGCATATTGAATTGAGGGGCGGATTGTTGGGCCTCGCTAAATTGGGGAGGCTCATTCAGATTGGAATTAACTCCAGCCAATTGGGAGGAGGGCGATGTTTCATCACCATCCCAATCCATTTGGGTAAATTCAGCCCGAGTATTTGCTGTGATTTCGTGGGCAAAACTCACTGGCTGATTGGTGAATTGGTCATTTTCAGCATATGGAGATAAAGTGCCGACTTGAGAAGTGCCAATTACGTGGTTTAAATGAGACAGGTGAGATTGGAACTGGTGTGAAGTTCTGAAATCTGAACCATTTGAATCCCCATTGGGAAGAGTAGATTGTCCCAAATTGGTGCTTATTGAACCAGAATGTGCAGCTAATCCAACCTTACATCCGAGGGTTTGGGGGCCAGGTAGCTGGGTATCGCCCCTCATGGGGGGAGCCAGAAACATGGCGTCAGCAATAATAGATGGGGCTGAATTAGCTGACACAATGGGGGAGGTGAATGCCTGGATGGGCTGAGTTGCATTCAACTGAGCAGACGCCATTAAAACAGCATGGGTGATGGCCTCCTTGGTTGGAGGGGGCCCAGCGGGTTGGTGGGAGGTAGCGCACGCAGAGCTGTTGGGCGTGCAGGTTGCAGAAGTGCGATCAGATGAACTGGCGCTAGTTGAAGTAGCTCCAGGTTGGGGGGTGGTGCCTGCTTTCACAGCTGCTTCTTGAGAGCGGGTGATCTTGGTTGACCCTGAGGTGGGTAACTGGGGGTTGCTTCATTTGGGGTGGTGCTGGCTCGTTTGATCAATCCCGCGGGTTCTTTTGCGGGGTTTCCCGCCATGTTTGCTAATAGTTTTCTTAAATCTCTTTAGTGGAGCTAAATTTCAAGGCTGAATTGATTTTTAAAAAGTGATGCTTAGCAGAAAGAGATCGTTTTTTCTCAAAGGACTTTACTTGTTGTCCCAAATCTTTGATCTGACAATCAAGATTTGATATGATATCAGATTGTAGGCCAACGTGGGCCTTCATTCCTACTTATAATTGACTGATTTCATTAAAGGGTAGGACTGGCCCTAACAGTTGTTCATTTCAGTACTCCAAGTTTGGGCCATTTCTGGCGGAAGGTACTCCTCACTTGAGCAATCACCTTTCATTTTAACAAAGACGTTGTACAGAGAAACAAATATGTGTAGGCCCCTGTAGTGAGCACCAAATGTTGAATTTGGCGCAGAAGCATTGTAACTCAACTGCATAGGTTATACTACATGAAATAAGAATTTACTGTTAGAGGACAGTAGCTTATACTAAAACAATACAAAATTGCAATAAGAAACAATAGGGATAATCATCAATCAAGTTATGAGTTCACAGTAGTATCTAATATTTCCAGAGACTCTTTGGCTTGCTTTAAAGGTTCTTCTTTTTTGACTTTAGACTTCTTCCAAGGAAAAAAGGTCCCTCTACCTTTAGTAATCTTCCTCAGATATGCTTGTTTAATCTTCATTTTCATTGGTTCATTAGTATTTACCAAGCAGCACTAAAAATGGGTTGACTAAAATGATGATATCCAAATTGGTCCAAAGAGATGGGAACGAAGGCTCAGAGTATTTCCCCTAAGAGAGGCATTCCGGCGCACATAGCCAAAGTACTGGCAAGTGGCCCTGATAATTATAAATCCTTGTTAATTCTGTTTTTACGCTGGCACAATGGCGGCATAATCTGATTATTCTGAACAATAAGAAGCGATGATATGTTTGAGATCACAGCATCAATGGTCACAAATGTGTAAGGGGACTAGAGGTGTGCCAAAGGGGTCTTAGTAATCAGCCAAATTGTAAATTAACACTTTAAGCCACTACATATAAAAGCTGAGGCCGCTTAACATAGTATTTAGATCAATCAAATCCACTATCTAGGTATTAGTTGTAATATGACATTAATCCTTATAAATAATTTATCCTGATGGTTGGTCAAACCAATTACTACACCCCTCAAGATCAAGGAAAATGTGCTCTCATTTGCTTTGAAGGCTTATTTCAGAACACCTGACTACCTCAAGGGGTGTGCAATTCTCATGCGTCATTCCAACAAACAATGGATCAAACTTACAGGATCATAAGCTGATGTGCATGATAGTCTAACTTGATGACATCACAGTTTTTTCTAAAAATTTCAATGAGCAAATGACTTACCTAAAGGAAATTTTCCAACGCATGCATGCATAAAACCTCTAGCCAATACTTTCAAAATGCACTTTCTTCCAGAAAAAGCTGGATTTCTTTGGGCACGCCACCTCACAAGAGGTAATCCAATCCTTACAAGATAAGGTAGAAGTAATATACAAAATTATTACCACCCCAAAACCTGTAAGATATCCAGGTTTTTCTTGGTATGATAGGATATCATCATCAGTTCAACATCAAGTTCCCTCAGCTCAGTGAGCTCTTTGTTTGGCTATTGGCAAAAAAACTCCTTTTCTCTTGGGGTACTGAACAAAATGCTACATTTGAGACATTAAAATTTTGCTCCAAAAAGGACCCACAAAGGCCACTCTGACTATGGTAAATTTGTTCATTCTTTTTAATAATGCCTCTTCTTAAGCCATTAAAGCCATCTTAGCCCAATTGGACAAAATGGCGTGGATCATCTCATATATTATATTTTAGTAAGATATTATCAAAGGCTGAACGCAAATACAGCGTCACTGAGAAGGAGTGCCTAGCCATCCTACTAGCCATAAAATAATACCGCCTTTTTGCATGGAACCACCTTCACCGTTGCTACTTACCACGCTTCCCTGAAATGGTTACAAAATATGAATAAAATTACTGTACAGCGGCGCATTGGGCCTTAAAGCTCCAACATTATTTATAAAGATTGAACACTATGCTAGATCTTGCTATATGAATTTAGATGAATTGACTTGGTAAATTAATATTCCTTTAGATAATAGTGAAGCTGAGAGGTTGCATAACCTCCTTATGGACCCTGAAGCCTGGGACGATGAAGATGACCCTGTTAAAAAATGTTATCAAGGCACTCCTGCAACACTAAAGTTTGAGGAAGCTATATAAAAAAGGTAGAGGCACAATTGGCTACCCTACATCTGACCTTATAAAAAGTACATCATATAATGGAGGCCCACTCTACCCTTAGCCATGGAAGGGTGAGAAAAACTTATGAGTGAATTAAAGATTGATATTACTGGGAGGAAAGTATGTAATTCATTATTTTAGTCCTGGATGCCTGCTTAACCTATAAGAAGCAATCCAGTCTTAAGAACAAACATTAGTATCAGCCTACTATTCCTTGGAAACCCCTCCACGTAATAAGTTTAGATGTGGTAGGCCCCTATCCCAGACTACCAGTGTTAATTGCTACATACTAATAGTAATTGAACACTTTAAAAAATGGATTGAATCATTGGCTCTCCCAACCAGAAATACTAAAGTTACCGCCACCTTCCTCTATCAGTTCATTTTCACCTGCCATGGTTGCCCC